>JBBPBX010022204.1:0-41636 GCA_038048925.1 Garcialebias charrua
AAAACTTTGACATAAACCATGAAAAGAGACCATACTCATTGCAAAATTCTCCTCAAAAACTTTATTTCTCTCAAACATTGAAATAAGTCATGAAATATGACAAACAGAGTTCTCCAAAACTTTATTTCTCTCAAACATTGAAATAAGTCATGAAATATGACAAACAGAGTTCTCCAAAACTTTATAATCTCTCAAACCATCCTAAAAAGGTGACCCTGCGCTGTTAGGGCGTTACTGTGGGGGCACGGGACGGTGGTGTGAGTTTTTTCCTCTAATTAGAAATTCGGCCTCAGAGGTTGTTTTCCGCACCGCTCACCTGATTGATAATGATCAGTTTATATATGATAAAGAGGATGAAATGATGGAGATGTTCAATATTTATCATCTAAAACTAATTACTCTGACCCAATAATTATAACCCAGCTCACTTATATCAAATATTCTCTGTTCCCTTTAAACACTTATATTTGATAGTACAAACATGTTGTTTGCTTTGCTCCTTGATACAGAAGAGACAGTCTTCTAGCCTTGACAATCTTTGGATTAGATGTTCTTGTTTGATCAGAACCATGACTTGTTTGTTTTATCTGTAAGACGTCAGAGCTGTCAAAACTCCACCTCCTTCTTGTTTAAATAGCTTGTCATGTCCAGTACAATTCGGAATTGTGCAGGACAATGTATTTGAGACCAAAACTAAGTTTCAAAAGACATTAAAAGCCATTCCCCTTTGCAAAGTTGTTTGTCTGATTTAACACTGTTCTCTTGTTTATCTTTGTGTGGTTTTTATTAAGGTAACAGGGGTTTAAAATCCCCATCAAAGCGTTTGACTCTATTAATCACAATTTTATCTTCAGATGTCTTCATAAATTTGGATTCGGTCCTTTCTTTTGTAGTTCAATTAAAACATTATATAAAAATGCTAACTGTTCTGTCAAATTAAAAAATGTTACCTCCCCTAGATTTAACTTAAATCGAGGAATTAGGCAGGGTTGCCCAATTTCCCCTTATCTCTTCCTTTTAGCCACCCAAATTCTTGCTGACTTTATTTCTATAAATCAACTAAAAGGTATTTCTGTTTTTGGTAAAGAAATTCAAATTAGTATGTTAGCTGATGATACAACTCTTTTTTTAAAAGACAGAAGTCAAATCTCACCAGCTTTAAATTTAATCCAAACCTTCTCTAATGTTTCAGGACTTCACTTGAACTTTAAAAAATGTGAACTTTTACCAGTTAAAGACTGTACTTCAAAATTTACATCTAATATCCCTGTCAAAGAAAGTGTCACATATTTAGGCATAATTATCTCCAAAAACAACTCAGAAAGATGCTCTTTAAACTTTGCTCCATTAATTGACCAAACCAAAAAAGGTTTTAATCTATGGCTTCAAAGAGACCTAAGTTTTAGAGGACGTGTTTTATTATCTAAAGCTGAAGGAATATCACGACTTACTTATTCTGCACTTTCCCTAGACTTAGACAATCAAACATTAAAGACTATTGACCAAATGCTGTTTAATTTCCTATGGAAAAATCATATTCATTACTTAAGGAAATCTGTGGTAATGAGCTCATACGAGAAAGGAGGCTTAAATTTTCTCGATTTCACAACTCTAAACAATACCTTCAAAGTAAATTGGATAAAATCATATTTAAAAAATCCGTCTTCCATGTGGAATATTTTCCCACATCACATCTTCTCAAATTTAGGAGGGCTCGATTTTCTCCTCCTCTGTAATTACAATATAGATAAAGTACCAGTAAAACTTTCTGCATTTCACAAACAAACACTTCTTTCATGGGCACTTATTTATAAACATAATTTTTCCCCTCATAATTTTTTTATTTGGAATAACAAATTTATCCTTTACAATAACAAATCACTTTTTTTATCCACAATGGTTCAACCAAAACATTCTTCTAGTGGGTCAACTGTTTAAGAAAAATGGATGTTTACTCAGTTGTAATGTTTATGTTTGTTTATGTTCATGTTTATTAAATTTGTTCATTTTTTTACAAAAGAAACACAATACAAGACAATCCCATAAATGATAACGTACAAAATATAAAAAATGAAAGGTAGAAGAAAGAAGAATAAATCTTATTATATCTGCCCCTTTTTTCCAACAATCAGATTAAACAATAATAATCTTCCACCAACAGTACAAAATGACTAACTCTTTCTAATTTTCTAACTAATACAATACACATTACGCTATTTCATATATATTTTTTAACACATTCGTTTTGATCATTTTCTTAAATGTAAACATTGACTTGGCATTTTTAACTACATTCTCCAAGCCATTCCATAATCTAATTCCCTGGATTGAGGTAGAACGTCCCTTCAAACTAGTTCTGAATTGTGGTTTTACAAACATCTCTGTCCCCTTAAGATTATAACAACTTTGTCTTTTAACAAAATGCATTTGGATATTTAAAGGTAATGCATTATTCTGAGCCCTATACATAACTGATAAAATATTATAATCTACCAAATCATGGAACTTCAATAACTTCAGTTGATAAAATAGCCGGCTTGCACGATGTTGACATACTCCGTTTCGCAGCTCATTGGACTTAACAACTGCTCCATTCCTCCTTCTATTTCCACCATCAAACAACTGGGACTTTTGCGTAGACCTCACTACATCCACAGAAGCTCTCGAAAGAAAACCATCTATTTTAGGCACACGGGCTTTGACTCGATTGCTACTGTCTGGACTGTCGCACCTCGACGACGTCATCAGAACGCTGCGTCTGTAGTCCCTTGTAGTCCACAGCTCACAAAGTGGCAAGGAAAACGTGGAGTGGACTTCAGTCTGCTGAAACCGGTTCAAAAGGCTCCTACACCAACTGGCATTAAAATAGAACTTTTCAATGTGCAGTCACTATCCAATAAATCATGTCTAATTCATGATCACATTCTGGAGAAAAACTTGGACCTCATGTGCCTCACAGAAACTTGGCATCAACCAGACGTGTTCAGTTCTCTGAATGAAGCTTGTCCCTCCGGATACAGTTATCTGCAGAGAGCCCGCTGCACTGGCCGCGGTGGTGGTCTGGCTGTAATCTACCGCAGTAATTTAAAATTGTCACATCTGTCTTCTCATAATTTTTCTTCTTTTGAATGTTTGGCCTTCAACTTCAAAGCCCCACTCCTGATGAACGTTATATTGATTTATAGACCTCCCAAACCGCATGTTTCATTTAACTCAGAAATGCATGACCTCCTCACTTTTTTCTGCACCTCCCCTGTAAAAACTATTTTTCTTGGCGATCTAAATATCCACATGGACAATTCCTCTTCCCCTCTGGCTACAGATTTTAAGTCTCTTTTGGAATCTCTCAACCTCACCCAACATGTGGACGCCCCTACGCACAACAGGGGGCATACTCTGGATTTGGTGATTACAGACACTGTACTCAATAACTTGTCTGTATATGACCTGGGTGTCTCAGACCACAGGGTCATCTCCCTGGAAGTGCCTTCAACTTCGCCTGCTTCTAACCCAAAACGACCTATCCAGTTCCGTGACTATAAAAACATTTCCCCTGATGTTTTGTCTGCTGATCTTCACGCCCTGACCGCTGTCAATCACTCATCTGCAGATGACTCTGTGGATTACTACAACCAATCTCTCCAGGAGCTTCTGGACCTACATGCTCCCTTGAAGTCAAGACTGGTGTCTTTCTCCCGTTCAGCCCCTTGGTACACTGGTGAGCTGCGCAGGATGAAGGCAACTGGCCGTGCTATTGAGAGACGTGTAAAATCATCTGGTCTCTCGGTACATAAGCAAGCGTACAAAGAACATCAGAAAGCGTACGCCAATTCTCTTAAAGAAGCACGCTCCAAATATTATTCCAACATCATCAACACCTGCCCTGGAAACTCTAAACAGCTCTTCTCCACAATAACTCATCTGCTTAATCCCATTAAACTAACTCATGAGGACTCTGTTCAAAAATGCAACCTGTTCCTCTCATCATTTAAAAACAAAGTTGACACTATCAGATCTCAGCTCCACAACCTCCCTGATCTTAGTGTGCCATCTACCCGTCTGCTTTCTGGGACCCTGAGCAGCTTTGATGAAGTCGTTCAGAGTGAGGTGGAGACCATCCTCAAGAAAATGAAGCCTTCATCCTGCGCCCTGGATCCCTTCCCCTCGTCTCTCATAAAATCCAATCACTCTGCAATAAGCCCATTAATCACACAAATAATAAACAAGTCTCTACAATCTGGTCATGTTCCATTGCCTCTAAAAACTGCCATCATTAGGCCTCTTCTGAAAAAATCTAATTTGGATCCCGACAATTTTTCTAACTACCGCCCAATTTCCCACCTCCCATTTCTGTCCAAAGTGCTGGAGAAAACAGTTGCTGCTCAGCTGCAGGACCACCTACAGCAACACTCTCTGTATGAGAAGTTCCAGTCTGGATTCAGAGCAGCTCACAGTACTGAGACTGCACTGCTGAGAGTAACAAATGATGTCCTCATGGCTGCTGACACTGGTTCTCCCTCCATCCTTGTCCTCCTTGACCTCACTGCAGCCTTCGACACTGTGGACCATAGTACAGGTAGTCCCCGATTTACGAGCGAGATCCGTTACAACGAGTTGCTCGTAAACCGGAAATCTCGTATTTCGGAACGGTTGCCATGTCTCTCGTAAGTCCGGAATTTCGCTCGTAAATTGGAACGGTTTCGCTAGCGCGACTACAAACACTCGTTTTTCATCAAAAAACTGCTTATGAGTGCATAAAAATGATCGGAAACGTGTGTCCACATGTTTAGCTAACGAACTGTGGTGAAAAAACACATGAAAACTCAGTATTTTTTGCGTTTTTTCCAAAAATTCGCCAGCTCGTAAGTCTGGAACCTCGTAGATCAGAGCGCTCGTAAATCGGGGACTACCTGTATCCTCCTCCACCGTCTTCATGTGGAGGTCGGTCTCTGTGACACTGTCCTGGACTGGTTCAATTCTTTCCTCTCCAATAGGCTGGAATGTGTTAGCCTTGGCAATGCCACTTCCCAGACAGTCGGTGTCTCCTGTGGTGTCCCTCAGGGGTCAGTTCTGGGGCCCCTGCTGTTTTCCCTCTACATGCTGCCTTTAGGTCAAATTATTAATCAGTTCAACATTTCTTTTCACTGCTATGCCGACGACACACAGCTTTACATCAGGACTGGAACATCATCATCATCCCTATCTCCGTCTTCACTCACTGTTCTCTCTGCCTGCCTGGAGGAAATAAAGGCATGGATGAATCAGAACTTTCTTCAATTAAACTGCTCGAAGACTGAGGCCATATTGATTGGCACCCCTCACCAGATACAAACATCAACTTTAACAAAAAGTTTAGGTCCACTGTAAGCGGATTAGCGCTTTAGCGCTACCTAGCGTTCATTTGCAGTTGTACTATGAGCATTGAAATTCCCACACCATATTACCTTTCCATCTAAATATCCCATTATTATCTGGACGCTACGTCACTGATGACGTATGCGGAAATATCCGGATTTACCGTGACAAAAAACGGCGCGCAGTTGAAACTCTTTTTGAGAGGAATTTTCATTCATTAAACATTGTTTTTGCAAAAACGAACATAGTTCAATGTTAAAATATATATATATCTTGTAACAGTTTATGCAAAGCAGAAACATGATGTCAGTGCTGCTTTAAAAACTCTTTGAAACTTTGGCTGAAAACAAACCAGAAGTGCACTCATGTGTAGATTACTTTGTCTATTTTCTTATGGCATCATATCGTTATTGTAATTTTACGTTGTGGTATGTGCTATATAGGTGATGTTTGTATTATTCTCTGCTCTTTTGGTTTGTGGGATGTTTCTTGTTCTTATCTGCCTTAAGACAGGGGGGTGTCTTAGGGGGGTGATGTTAGGCCATGCCAAAGACAAAGATTTGAATGTACACCTCAGAAACACTTTTGCTTTCACCCAGGAAAACCTGGAAAAATCCGCTGAAGGACGTAAGGCGTACTATGACCAGAAGGCCTCTCATAATGAACTCCAAGTGGGAGACAGAGTCTGGTACTATACGTTCGCCCCAGCAACCGGGAAAGGAGGGTCCGAGACCGGAACTCTCGCCCGCAAACTAATGCCCAGGTGGACTGGACCTCATCTGATAACAGACAAAGTGTCCTCAGTCGTCTACGAAATCAAAATCAGCAAAGGCCGCAAAGAGCCAATTGCTAAATGGGTACATCGAAATCAGATCAAACCTTACAAGGCGTTCAATGACTCCACAAAAGACAAAGATCTCACAAACTCACCGACTTCATGGGATAATAAGGTCGTCCAAACACAAGTTAGTAAATAAACTAATCAGGTTTAAACTACCATAATTCCCACCCTATAAGTCGCATTGTCCAATTTGAACTTAGAAACGCTAAGCCTAAAACCCACAACAAAAAACTAACCTTAACAACCGTTTAAATCCACGAGATTTAATTTGACCTCGGTCATAAAGTTGAGACCTGTTTTCTTGTGTGTTGCACTTTGGAATCTGACGACAAGAGTGTGTCGAAGCAGTGAAACGTTGTTTCCTTGTTGTTTAGTCATTACTGTTGTCATTAGTTGAGATATTGTTTGGTTCTGAACACTCCCAGCCAAAAAGGTTTTGTATTAACATTGGTTAATGAATGATATGGATTTAACTATGCCAACATGCAGTTCGTTTTGTTAAATCTCAATCGTCGAAGAGTCAATGTAGTTTAAAGCTACTCAAGGTACCATAAACTACATTGACCTCACAATTTCTAAATTGAACCGATTCGATCGTTTCTATTCTAGATTATCTATTCATTTTGATGAGTCTCGCCATAGACTTCAAAATTTATTAGGAATACCAAATCCTACGTCGTTCGTCTAAAAGACAACAGACATTTAGATCAAACTATATTTCATTTTTATTTTAGTTTAACCTAAACTAAGTAATGAATGGAGGAATAGTTTGGAATTAGAGGCCTTCGTTACAGAAGCCCTCCAAAATTTTATAGGTACAAATCCCTATATCTAATTTTACAGAATTGATCCACCCCTTAATTGGTAATTGTAGCTGATCTAAACCATGATAGCTTACATACCAGGTGCATATAGGTAAGGCTTAATGTAAAATCCCAATCATAAGCCCACCTAAAAAACCACATAATTGCATGACACATAGAACCAGAGTGGCACTGACTGGAAACCAACCAGCCAACAACCTTCGATGTGGGGACCTGCAGCTCCAACGCTTGGTCTTCAACCTTCATCCAAGGGTCGCCTCCTCTGCGTCAATCGAGGGATCCCCTCTACATGCTGATTATGAAAACAATTGTTGCTGATCAATCAACAAAACTAATCGTTGTGGAATTACTGCTGTGGAATTACCGCTGTGGATTATAAGACTTTGCTTTCCAAGGGATGACAGACTTTGTTTTCCAAGAGTTAACAGACTTTGTTTTCCAAAGGATTAAAAGCTTTTCGTAATGGGATTACCTCCGAACAGTATGAAATTTCCAAAAACTTTATGGGATTATAATTTTTGATTTTTCTTTTCCACTTACTGGATTACTTCAAGATCAAAGACAGTTCAAGGTTTCCTTTCGTGTTGGACCCCATCCCCAAGGACTGGCGATGGCTTCCAAAAGGGGGGAGATGTAGTGGGCATGACCTTGTCCACTTTTAAGACACCTGTGTACTTTTGAACTGTCCAGTGATGACCTTTACTGACCTCTCAGTAAAGCAAGACATTTACTACAAAATCATTCATTAAGCTGTAATCTGATAAATATAGTCACCAAAAGAGACTATTTCTATCTTTGATTTTAGGCTGATGTGATCAAAAGAATAACTTTTGTCATTTTCATGATGTGTGCTTTTAAGCTGTGTCATTCTGTAAGAGTTAAACTGTGTTCACTGCTGTGTTTAAAGGTGAAGCCTTCGGGTCACAGAGACCGGACGGTTTTGTTTAGAAACTCAGAGACAGTCTCATGAGCAGGGCTCCAGCTTTATCTATCTTTTTCCTAAACATTTCTCTCTGCTGCTGCTTGTAACCTTGGGCCTGATAAGGCAAGTGAACTCCTCTCTGTGTTCCTGCTTTTTAAGTTCTAAGCTTGTGCGGAAACGCTTCAGAGTTTCTGGGAGTTTCGAAAGATGATGTGAACTTCCAAAGAGCTGAATGACCACAAGTCACGCGCTAAGGACTCGTCATCCAGCTGGGACTGATAACATGTTGTTATGGGTCCACTTTTAAGGAACAGAGCTCAAAAACTTTGTTTATTCCCTCCTGGAATAAGTTTATCTTGAAGTCAGAGGCCTGAAGCTGACATATTCTCTGATGACCAAGCGAAAACCAGGAGACGTTGGAAAACGTAAACCAGAACCCTGCTTGAAGGTATTGTACTGGTCCCCACAAGGACCCGTACATCTGAAAAGCTACAAGGTCTTCCCTCTTACCGGGCGGTCGTCAAAAGGTAAAGAGCTGTTTACAAAACGTACCTGGATTTTAGCAGAAGTCGGAGGAGAAGTGTCACTCTGGTATCATGCTCACGATAATTTCTTCTTAAATCTTTCCTCCTACTCTTTCCCCTCTCAATCTAAGCTGGAAACTATTTTAAGTTTAAAGAGCCCACAGACTAAATATGTTAACATCCAATATTGAAGTCTGTTGTGTTAAATTTAAGTGTGCTGACGTATTAATTTGAAAGAAAGTGAAATCATGTCAATCAAGTGTAATGGTGTTAATTTAGTTGATTCATTTTAAATAAATGATAGTGTCTCTTTGACATATCAAACTAAGTCAATGTCCATTGTCACTTAATGGCTCTGTTTATTTATCCATCATAAAGATCACAGAAATATTGGGTAAACTGAAAAAGAACAGAATCCGTGAATTTACTATTCAATCTGAATAAGTAAATTAATTAAGGTAAAGAGGTCAGTATTAATATTGACCTCCTCTTTAACCCCTTACACAATGGATGAAAATTAGCTATTGTGCTAACTCCGGCATATTTACATTGATGCTTACTGCTGTCATGTTGATTAATATGCATTTTCCTAATTAAAATAAATAAATAAAATAAAATAAAATTAGAGTCGGACATCTCTTCCACAACATTCTGTGGCAAAGTCTTTGGCGTGTTCTTCTTCTAGTGGTGGCTAGTAAATAACTTAAGGGAGAATTACCGCCACCAGGTGGTAAGAATAGTTGAATTTTGGACCCCGCCTACAGAACGGGTCCAGAAGTGTAATGGAAACACAACCACACATGAGCCGATCTGAACTGACCCGACCCACGCCGTGACAGTGGAAAAGGGGCATAAGTTGTTGTTGGTCAGTAAACTGACCAGCTTGTGCCCCACTTTAACGAGAACTAAAGAAATAAAACCAATGTAGTGAAGGGTATGGAGAAAGTGTCACCATTCCCTCTCTTTCATATTGCTACACGCGTCACTATCAGTTTTTTTTGTCTAAACTAGTTCAAACTGATGTCTACGTCCTGGAAGCTTTTTAATGGAGTTGTTTTTTCCTGTTCTGCCTTTCCAGTTACTGGTAATCAGTGGTGGGATGTAACTAAGTACAAGTACTTTGTTACTGTACTTAAGTACATTTTTCATGTATCTGTACTTTACTTAAGTAGAATTAAATGTGGGTACTTTTACTTTTACTCCACTACATTTTACATGAAGTATCTGTACTTTCTACTACACTACATTTTTATGTGTTGAGTTACAAGTTACTTTCCTTTTTGATTTGTCAAGAAACATGAAATTCTTGCTGCAACATTAAAATGTGTCAGTTCATGGATGTTAGGAGACAAGAGATGTCTCTAAATGTCTCGACACTCTGGTCCAAGTTTTGAAAATGGTGTCAGGAAGTTAAAATATTGTTCATTGTTGATCCATTACAAGGTTGACTAGACAATAGAGTTGATGACAAACTGGAGTTGAAATGATCAGTGCCTGATGTGTCTAATGCCGGGTTCCCACCGAACGCATTTTGCGCTGCAAAAAAGCTCCTACCGCACTGTGTTGGCTGCTTGTCAACAGATGTCTGTTCACATCGAACGCGTCTGATGACGCGCAATGGGAGGAGCGTCTGGCTCCTTTTCCGTCGGGTTTGTTTTGTTTCTTGTAAACCGGGCAGATAAAAATCAGCTGTTCGTGAGCCCCGTTACTACTTGAGTGGGTTTTCTACGAGCCGAACTGCAGCTCCGAAAGTCTTTGTTGAGATTAAAATGTTTTTTAATGTTTGGGGTGATCGTACGCTCAAGCGGACAGCGGCAACTGTAAAAATGCCAAGTTTCTTACCGGAGGCTGGTTTCTTCATGGAGGCTCGTTGGGGTAAGTTGAAAAAGTCCAAAAAGAGTCCCGTCGTTGTTGCGTCATCACATAGCAGAGGCTCTCCCGATTGGTTGCTGTGATGCGGCGAGCAGCCGAAGTAGGTCAAAGTTCATTTGAACGAACTCCGACAGTCGCTGCTCGCATGCGACGGGGGCGCGGAAAACAGCTGCCGCTCACTGCCGCGCTGCTTGAACTGCTGTGGACGCGCTGCGTCACGCCTTGCCGCTCCAAGATACATAGACTTTCAATGTAAAGTGGCTGCTTCGGCTGCGCGAAACGCGTTCGGTGGGAACCCGGCATAATGCTCCTTTTTTCAAACAGAAAACTTTTACTTCTGTGTGTTTACTGCAGTTAAAATGACACATTGGTTTTATTTTGTGTTCAATAAAAACTTTCAAAGGTATAATCATCCTTATTATTCTTATTTTGCTTAATGACATTTTACTCTGCATGTCATCCCTGAAATTCTGACGCACAGAATCACAAGTCCAAGTGTGAACTGTGTCACAGAGTAAACAATAAAAACATGCATTATCTGCAGCATTGTTCATTAAAATGACTCAACACTATTTATGTAATACAGAAAATTTACATACAGTACACACACTTAATGGTATTGTAGACCATTGCATTAGGTAATACATTCAGTAAGTACTTTTACTTTAATGCTTTAAGTATTTTTAAAAGCAAGTACTTATTTACTTTTACTTAAGTAAAAATATTAATATGGTACTTCTAATTTTACTAGAGTACATTTTTGTCTGTTTATTTGTACTTTTACTTAAGTACAATGTAACTGCCACAGTTTGTTTTATGTTTCACATTCATATGGCTTGTACTGTTTGTTTTATTATATGTAGTTTCACTTGTCACCTGTAGTCAGCGCTGTGTTCAGGTGTGAAAGGTAACGCTATACAGTATTCAGGTGAAAAGTACCAGAAGAAGTCAGTTAGTAGAAAGGATGCGAGTATCAGCTAGTAAGCACGGGCTTTTAAGTTGAAGAAAATAGTTCAAAGAAGCTGAAACTGAAGAAACAATAATAATCAATAATAATAATAATGAATTTAATTTATAACGCACTTTTCATTAGTGAAAATCTCAAAGTGCTACACACATTCATACACCGGTAGCGGCAGACTACCATGGAAGGCGCTTTCCAGTCCTACCTGGAGCAACTCGGGGTTAAGTGTCTTGCCCAAGGACACAACGACACATGGTGTGGGGAACCGGGATTCGAACCGCCAACCTTCTGTAGGATATATGAGGAGGTCAATATTAAACTGACACACTTTATATATCTTAATTACTTATTCAGATTGAATAGTAATTTCACGGATTCTTTTCTTTTTCAGTTTACCCAATATTTCTGTGATCTTTATGATGGATAAATAAATAAAGCCATTAAGTGACAGAGACATTGATTTTAGTTTGGTATGCCAGGAGACACTACCATTTATTTAAAATAAATCAACAAAAATTAACACCATTACACTTGATTGATAGATTTCCACTTTCTTGCAATTTAACATGTCAGCACAGTTAAATTACAACACAACAGACATAAATACGGAATGTCAATATACTTAGTCTGTGGCTCTTTAGCTTAAAATGTAGTTTCCAGCTTAGAAATGAAATAAAGAGAGGTTTAAGAGGAATAGTGAGAGGTTAAGAGGAAATTATTTGTCTTGAGTATGTTACCAGAAATGACACTTTCCATCCGACTTCTGCTAAATTCCAGGTACGTTTGTAAACAGCTCTTTACCTTTTGACGACAGCCCGGTAAGAGAAGACCTATATAGCTTTTCAGATGCACGGGGTCCTTGCGGGGCCAGTACATCTGAGCTGGTTATTTGTTTACTTTCCAACGTCTCCTGGTTTCGCGTTGGTCATTAGAAAATGCGTCAGCTCCTGGTTTTTGGCTCAAGATAACTTATTCCAGAAAGGAATAAACAAAGTTCTGAGCTTACGCTCGGTTCGAAGTGGACTGATAACAAACATGTTATTAGTCTTTAACTGAATGACGTGTCCTTACACTGTAAACCCAAATTAGTAATCATTACTAAAGCAGAATGTGGAAAGCGATTGCGAGGGGATCTCCAGTTTTTACAAAATCAAAAACAAAACAAATCAAGCTCTGTTTACTTAAAGTCTTGTGTCAAAGATAATCTTGTACTAAAACAACTCAAGTTTTTAAAACCATTGTTTACGAGTAATTATCTCAACCATTAATCATATATATCAGTAATCATTACCCATGATGATCAGTATTTGTTTCTCATGTTTATCAGTATTCATTTCTCATCTTTTTTAGTTAGAAATACTAAATGTAAAATAATAATAATAATAATAATAATAATAATAATAATAAATTAGATTTTTTTAACATTACACAATAATTGTCTGTATACTACCTGTTGTTTCTTACACAAATTTATTGCAAAAATAGTGGAATAGTAACATTTTAAACATGTAAATCTGAGTACACATTTCACCATGTTCAAGAATTTAAACTTTAGTACAAAACTAAATCTGAGTAAAGTGCTAAGTCAATACAATTCTGCATTTAAGCCTTTACAAAAATGGATTTTCAAACGTTTTACCAAATTAACCATTTTACTTTGATAGGTGAAATTAAGAATGTTAATATCTTGTGCAAAGGGGAACATGCTTACATAACATCTTATGATCTGAGGTACCCTTTATCATTTACATCATTAATCTGGTCAAAAGACTAACATGGAACCCTTCAATGGCTTCGACAGGTAAATTGTCTTTAAAAAAAAAGTGTCCGTACAGTTCTTTTATTTGGAAGCCTTAATGATAAAAAAATAAAAATTAAACATAAAAAAATAAAAATAACAATAATAATAAAAAATAATAATAATTTTCAACAAAAAAATTAACTAGCATGGTGGCACTAACAATTGTTTAAAACAAGTAATGATGAACAGGAAACACTCTGATACATGCTCAATAATCCAGGTAGAAAAATCTAAAAAAGCTAAGTCTGGTCCTCTGGACATTCAAAAATATATAAAACAAAACAAAGCAAAAAAATGTAGAAACGTTTCGTCTTTCGTCCGAAAGACTTCCTCAGTCTGAGTTGCTGTATTCAGCTCGTTTCTACATTTATTTATTTTTTGCTTTGTTTTGTTTTATATTTTTTTGAATGTCCAGTGGACCAGACTTAGCTTTTTTAGATGAACAGGAAAGTTTCTCTGTAACAGTTACATTACAACTCTTGTTCCTATTATGTTTGTTTTTGAAAGACGGCTACAAACTAAACTTCAGGAGTAAAACAATAAACTTATAGCTGCTAAATAGGATTTTTTTCCCCATCTAACCAAAAGTAGAGCACCTGCAGCATTTTTACACAAGTTGAATTTTCTGTTTGAATTCTCAGTTTCAACTCAATACTTCCCAAATTGGGGGGGGGGGGAATACAGTACCTGATGAATGAACAGGAGTGTATTTCTGATTTTCTTTGGGTAGTTTACATGGAGTTCATATGTGAGCCCAAAAAGGAGTCTCACAGCTTCTGGCAGGGTCATGAGCTTTTCCACAAAAATGTCGCCCTCATTGACGATTTTCAGGCTCGCCGGGTGAAGATCTGATGTTGGGGCAGGGGGTGACACCTTAAGGATTCAGCAACAAGGTCCCAACGTCCATTTGGCCAAATAACTCATCACCATCCTAAAGATAAACAAAAAAATAATTGCCATAAATAAAACCATTAGGGAATAAAATTGCTGAACTACAACAGACCACCATGACAGAACAGGCATTGTATCAAATACAGTTTATGCTAACATAATGATAACTACTGTTTGGTCAAGCATTTTGAAATTTTCTAACAATGAACATTGTAAAATCAGTATTGGTCTAAGGACTATTTGAGAGATCTTCTTGGTCATTTTGTCACTATTTGACTGAAATGGGAAAACTTCTAAATTGGTTGTTTTTATATTATTTAATATGGGACCATCACTGTCGTCACTGCACATAAACACAGGGTTAGTCAGGGTGTGATCATGAAGGACAGAATAAGATTCCAGCAGCAGGTCTTTTTCCACAATCCTTTAGAATTCCATACAAATTTTAAAAAATTAAAAGAAAAAGAAATTAGTGTGCTGTTCAACTGGAAAATGACCATCAGAATAATATGTGTACCTGCTTATTAGTGAAGAATGCAGGCCAGCGTTTCATCAGAAGGCTTGGTGGTGATGTATCCACGTCATCCCTCCAAATGTTAGGTCCACATTTTGTTTTGTCTTCTATTTGGCGCACAAATCCACTATGGCGGTTAGACAAAAAAAAGAAAGAAAGAAATTAGTGTGCTGTACAACTGGACAATGACCATCAGAATAATATGTGTACCTGCTTATTAGTGAAGTGCAGGCCAGCGTTTCATCAGAAGGCTTGGTGTTGATGTATCCACGTCATCCCTCTAAATGTTAGGTCCACATTTTGTTTTGTCTTCTATTTGGCGCACAAATCCACTATGGCGGTTAGACAAAAAAAAGAAAGAAAGAAATTAGTGTGCTGTACAACTGGACAATGACCATCAGAATAATATGTGTACCTGCTTATTAGTGGAGTGCAGGCCAGCGTTTCATCAGAAGGCTTGGTGGTGATGTATCCACGTCATCCCTCTAAATGTTAGGTCCACATTTTGTTTTGTCTTCTATTTGGCGCACAAATCCACTGGCGGTTAGATAAAAAAAGAAAGAAATTAGTGTGTTGTACAACTGGACAATGACCATCAGAATAATATGTGTACCTGCTTATTAGTGGAGTGCAGGCCAGCGTTTCATCAGAAGGCTTGGTGGTGATGTATCCACGTCATCCCTCCAAATGTTAGGTCCACATTTTGTTTTGTCTTCTATTTGGCGCACAAATCCACTATGGCGGTTAGACAAAAAAAAGAAAGAAAGAAATTAGTGTGCTGTACAACTGGACAATGACCATCAGAATAATATGTGTACCTGCTTATTAGTGGAGTGCAGGCCAGCGTTTCATCAGAAGGCTTGGTGTTGATGTATCCACGTCATCCCTCTAAATGTTAGGTCCACATTTTGTTTTGTCTTCAATTTGGCGCACAAATCCACTATGGCGGTTAGACAAAAAAAAAACAATTAGTGTGCTGTACAACTGGACAATGACCATCAGAATAATATGTGTACCTGCTTATTAGTGAAGAATGCAGGCCAGCGTTTCATCAGAAGGCTTGGTGGTGATGTATCCACGTCATCCCTCTAAATGTTAGGTCCACATTTTGTTTTGTCTTCTATTTGGCGCACAAATCCACTATGGCGGTTAGACAAAAAAAAGAAAGAAAGAAATTAGTGTGCTGTACAACTGGACAATGACCATCAGAATAATATGTGTACCTGCTTATTAGTGGAGTGCAGGCCAGCGTTTCATCAGAAGGCTTGGTGTTGATGTATCCACGTCATCCCTCTAAATGTTAGGTCCACATTTTGTTTTGTCTTCAATTTGGCGCACAAATCCACTATGGCGGTTAGACAAAAAAAAAAAAATAATTAGTGTGCTGTACAACTGGACAATGACCATCAGAATAATATGTGTACCTGCTTATTAGTGAAGAATGCAGGCCAGCGTTTCATCAGAAGGCTTGGTGGTGATGTATCCACGTCATCCCTCTAAATGTTAGGTCCACATTTTGTTTTGTCTTCTATTTGGCGCACAAATCCACTGGCGGTTAGATAAAAAAAGAAAGAAATTAGTGTGTTGTACAACTGGACAATGACCATCAGAATAATATGTGTACCTGCTTATTAGTGGAGTGCAGGCCAGCGTTTCATCAGAAAGTGTGGTGATGTCTCCACAACGTCATCCCTGCAAGAAGTACTTTTTGTAAACAAATCTTTATATATTGTAAAAAATAAACAATAAAAAACACACTCACTGCAAACTATTTACATTTTGGCCTCCTCTGCTTCCTCCTCTCCTACCTCCTCTCCTGCTGTTCTCTCACATCTGCACAGCTTCGTCTCCACAGCTAGAAGTATCATCACTGGAATCCTTCTGTTGATCCCTTCTAGGTAGACACTCCGTGTCTGAACGAGTTTGCCTGAAGTGAAAAAGAAAAATATTGATTATGTTGAAGACAGACAGACATACACAAAAGAAAGAAATACATGTCAGGGCGCTCGTAAGTCAGGGACTACCTGTACAGCAATAAACGGGACGGGACAGACGAATGACGAAAACTCTTACTTCTTTATTCTATAACAGCAGTATAAAATAGCAGTATAAAATAGTTTTCACTTACTGCTCAAGTAATGCAGCATCATCTTCCCCCATCGATAAAAGCAGCTTAGAATCATCTCGAAGACGCCTCAGTCACTCAAGGAGTTCTTGGACATGCCCTGGTACTAACACAGAATATAAGCAAAATTCACTAAATCACCAGGAATGATTGTAAGAACCAACAGCCCTTGATTTGAATGTTCCCTGTCGAAGTTTAAAAAAATTAAAGCATGTGGTAAATTATTCTGTATGCAACAGGAAGCTAGCAGAGCTAACTGCTAACAGCATTAGCTCTCTGTGAGGGGCAATTAGTTCTTGTTTGCTACAGGCATTAACTACCGGTACTAATTCAATCAGTCCCGAAATAACAACAAAGGATGATCAACTACAAAGTAGCTCTAATTTAGGGCAAAAATGATGCAGTTGACACTCCGGTGAAACATTATAGCTATCGTTAACATGAGCAAACAAAAACGTTATTTTACCAGCAAGTACAATAAAAACGGAATCAAATTTGAGCACTTAACATGTGTCAATAAACTGTTACATCAACCAGACTGACCTGATTTCAGCACTTCGTCACTGTAATGAGATTTTGCAGCAAACAGTCAGGAGAAACATGGCCTCACGGTTCTTCATTTTTTTCCTTCTTCTTTGTTCACCACACCAGGCAGGTGACGTGTTCACTGACAAGCCCCGCCCCAAACCAGTAAAAACGTGTAAATGAGAGGTGTCGCCACTCAGAGCCATTAGTAAAGAAGCAACTCATTTTGAGCTAGTATGCAATTCACATTTTGTTTAGTAATGGTCCCGCCTTTTGCAAAATAACAAAAAGAATAGTAATAATAGCTTGACTTATTATGTAAATGAAAATTTGGGGTTACAGTGTAGCGTGTGACTGACATTCATTCAGCTCTTTGGGGAAACCTCAATGCTTGAGGCTTACTCCAGCAGACTCCGCTCATTACAGCAAAAGCTTAGAACCTTAGTAGAAGATCTGAGATGAGAGGACTTGTCCCTCCCCGATTGGTCCAAGAGAACCAGTCGAGCAGTTCACTTGTTGTTATCATTATTCAAGGTTACAGCCAGAACAGAAAGAAATGTTTTGGAAAAGTGTCTGAAAGTGAAGAGACATTTTGACGCTAGTGAGAGTTTTAGCTGAACTCAACAAAAACAACTTCTGAGCAAGTCATTTTGACATATTATTCACCTCTGACACTTATTAGACATTTTCATTTGCAGAAATGACACCATAATGCTTCACATTTAAAGAATAACACAGCATATAACTTATATCATGACAATGACAAAAGGTTATTCTTTTGATTACATTAGAATAAAATCAAAGGGGCCAGTAGTCTCTTTGTGAGTGACTATATATGTTCTCAGATTACAACTAATGGAATAAATTGTGTTAAACGTCTGTTCACTGAGAGGTCAGCAAAGGTCATCACTGGAACAGTTCAGAAGAACAAAGGTGTATCAGAACGGACAGGGTCATGCCCACTACACTTCCGATCGGGGGACGACTGCCATTACCACTACGCCACGGCCGCCTAACAAACAAAGCCTAATTCCTTTTAGTAGCACACAGCCAACGAGGTATGTTTGTTTAATTTCTGTATTTTGTTTTACTTAGAGTGTACAAGCATTTGATATGAATATTTGTTCTTTATTTTCCTTAAGAGTTAACGGTTGTTTTACTTTGTGTATCTTTAGTTTTCACGTACCGAATCTCAATAAATTCATCAGTTTGAGGAAACTACTTGTGTCTGACGTGCTTGAAAGGAGTTATATACAGTGTTTGAGTACTTTCTCTACCACTGCTGGTAAACTTGTTATCAGCGTGAGGTACACACCAGTGGCTCCCTTGTAGTTCATGTCCCGTACTTAATGAACTTCAATTCTTCCTCTCACAGTCAGTACAGTTCATACCAGAGGTGGGACCAAGTCACTGTGTTGCAAGTCCGAGTAAAGTCTCAAGTCTTTGATCTCAAGTCCTAGTCAAGTCTCAAGTCAAGACGGTCCAAGTCAAGTGAAGTCTCAAGTCACGACAGGCAAAAGTCGAGTCAAGTCTCAAGTCAGGTACTTTTAATTTCAAGTCATTTTGAGTCGTTCTCCCCCCCCTTTTTTTATCATTTGCAATTATACATAAAATGTAAATAATAGACCATTTGTTCTTTTTAAAATCTGTATTTATCTCAAATGATAGAATATGCACATCTGAACACAACGTATAAAAACATTTTTAAATTAGACCTCTTTATTCCACAGTTCTGTTAATCTTAACATTCAATGAAAAAGACGAAAATGCTGACATTTCCATAGCACAATAAAGAACAGCATTTTTTTTCCCTCTGTTCTCTTACCTGGTCACTGAGTGAACATATGTATGTGTCTATGTATGGGTGACGCAAGACAAACAAAACAAATATAACTAAACAATTAACAGAAATCTGCAATTGAAGACACTGTATTTCAGTTAACTATTCTGCGTTGCATTTGCAAAAGACCAAACTGGCCAAAAGTCTGTCTGTCATTTGTGCACGATGAGGACGTAAAATGATGCCACCATAGCCGAAGACACACTCCACTGGAGCACTGCAAGCAGGCACTGACAAAACTCTGGTGGCCACATGAAACAGGGAAGGAAGAGTGTGCATGTTCATTGCCCAGAACAAGAGGGCGTTCTGTCCATCAGCAATATGGAGGTAATGACTTAGCTGTAGTGCTGGACAGGTCTGGACATCCTTCTGTTTCTTACAGTAAGCAGCAAACAGTCCTCCATCTTCACAGTCCTTTTGATATTTATCACCAAGAGTCACGTGTTGCTCTGACTTTGCAAGATCTGCAGCATTTTCCAGGATGAGATCTGACAAAACATCAACTTAAAAGCGGCAAAAGAGCCCTTATTGTTGTGCTGCAGCTACGCACACACATACATACGGAGTGTGGAAAAGCAGATGCCCGGTCTGCGCCTGTTAATACGGAATGAGTGAAATTAATTATGGGGCCACTTTATAACGTGTTTAAAATTTTTGACTTGACTAAAATATCAAGTCTTTTCAAGTAAACAGCTTCAAGTCAAGTCAAGTCCCAAGTCAATGGCGTGCAAGTCAAAGTCAAGTTCGAGTCTTTCAGCATTTTTTCAAGTCAAGTCTCAAGTCGTGATTTTAATGACTCGAGTCTGACTCGAGTCCAAGTCATGTGACTCAAGTTCCCACCTCTGGTTCATACACAAAGAAACAAGCACATGTGGATAAAAACAGATGCAGATAAGAACAGATACAGAAGCTTCACTCACAGCAATAATATAACACAATGGTAAGAGCGTCTTTACAGTGGGGAAGGGGTAGCTATTGCACCTGTGGTAGGACCTGGGTCCTCCCCCACTGTGGTCATTGAAAGAACATTATTTGACCCATTTTCATCCATTTTTGCAGATTTCAGTAGGTGTTTGATCTCATCAATATCTTGTTGAGTAAGAGAAGACTTACTTTTCTTCTCTGTCTTCATTTTCTGGTCCCATTTGGACTTTGAAGCTTTTACAGATCCTCTCTGGTTGGGAGGCGACAGTGATCTGTCCTCACGTCTGGGATGGTCCTGTGATCTGTAGTCACAACCCTCCATAGGAGTCATATTGACTGTTTCGATCAGGTGATCGATCACCTTTCCCTTCGAGAGGTTCGATCAGGAGACTGCCTTTTCCATCAAGAGGTCTAATCAGGTTACCACCTGTTTCTCTGGGTCCCTCGGTCAGATGACTACCTCTTTTTCCGAGTGTCTCGGTCAGATGACCATCTGTCCCAACGAGGAGACATGTGGTATCTCTGTCTTTCATTATGCAGACTAAGTCATCTCTTGGTTGGCCTTTGGTAGCCCTTTTTGGAACGCATCACAGGTTCATTAGCACCCCAGTTTGTAGCCCTTGTAGAACCTTCAAATTCCAAGGAACTAGAGTTTGAACCAACTTTCAAAACACCACATGGATCAGGCTGGTTCTCTTTCATAGGTTTACCATTGTAGAAAGCTCTGGAAACCAATTCTCACAACCTGAGTATTGGCATCTTTGGGTCCACAAGGATACCCAGTTGACCGCTGATTGAGGGGTGGAGGTTCTGGATAAATACTGTTTTAAGGTACAGGTCCGCCTCCATCCCTGGTTTATCACGTGGTCCATAAAATGCACGAAGGAGGCAATGGTAATACAAGTGTGGGACTTCATATTTACCCTGTGACGAAAGAGTAATAATATTAATGATTCCTGACTAACTTTATAATTTTTTTAATGCTTTCTGACTATCATTTTATTAATTTTAGCGTGCGTCATAATGACCAAATGACTCGTGTCCGGTTGACAGTGAGATACACGTTGTTTTGCAAACTTTGTTTTGATAAATGCCAGGTTGTTGGAGGAAAGGCTCGGCCCGTCTTTCTTCCCACAGAAACCTGCAGCTTCTCCTACAAAGGGAGTGAGGTACACAATGTGCTTCTATGCGATCTCACAGTTAACCAGACATGTTGATGTAAGATAGGGATGAGTTGTAGTTTCAGTTGAGGGCAAACTGACCCAGGTGCCTAGCACCACTTTGCTTTGAAAAACAGAGAGAGTGAAGACGCACGCACACACACATACACCCCACAAGGTATAAAACTGTTACAGCGCACTTAGAGTCTTTGAAGTCTGCTGCGAGCCTCTGATTCAGGCGTCCAGTCATGGCTGATGTGATTTGTCACCTGAGTCGTCCGACTTCCCGACTGTGTCATGGTGAGAAATTCTTGTAACATCAATGCCTAAGTGTGTTTATTTAAGTTTTACTGTGGCGAGATTAAACAGACACTTTGATCTTAGCAGGAAAACAGTTTATGTGTGACTTGTATGTGTTTTCACTTTTTCTTTTATTTGTCACAGTTTTCTTTAATAAATGACATCATTATTTTAAAGTAGTCTGTGATTGTGTTTTTTCCTAAACAATTGCCGATCCTTCACGAGCCTGACAAATGATTTAAAATATGATAAAACATTAAACATTTGGGTTGATTTGAAATATAAAACACCCTGTTTCACATTCATAGCGGTACCTGGGCCAGACTGACACACGTGGCTCTCATATTCCTTCATCATAGCTTGACTGAGTAGAGCGAATTCCTCTTTAACCATGTAAGGCAAACGTTTAAGAAAATGCTTGGCATGTCAGTCAGACATGATGTAGATCAGGTAGAGCTTATCACTGTCTGTCACACCTGAGGACTTTTTGAGGTGAACCTCTATTTCTTGGAGGTACATACCAACATCGTCAGCTCCTCCAGCCGATGGTTCAAAACGTTGAATGTTTCTTGCTATTTTACATAGATCACATGTAAGTTTGCTTCTGCATTTTTGATTCAGTTCTGGGGCGACGTTTGAGTCATTGTCAGAATCAGAGTCGTACACCCAGTCTATGACTGCAGATCTGCTCTGCTTTCTAGACTCAGCCCTCTGGAAGTGTGGATGTTTAGTAAATTTCCTGTAACCTTGGAAAGGGGGCGCTTTCATCAATGTCAGAGTTGGACTCTGAGTCAGGAAGTGTGTGTCTGACCTTCTTTGAGTCAGTATTGCGGAGGTATTGTCCAGTGGAATTTCTAGACCTCCAGACAGGGGGCACACTTCTGTCACAGTCAGAGTTGGGCGCAGAGTCTGGGGGTCCATCCTCCCTCTCTCGCTCCATTTTACCTGGAACTGTGCAAGTTGCCCTGGAGCAAAGTTGTGGAGCCATGCCCTCACTTACCTTTAATTGAAGGCTTTCAATCTCCGCCTTTAACAGGTCAAGTTCTCTACTCCCCTTCGAAGATTCCCCTCTAGGTTATCTACATATTGTTTAACACCAGAACTTGCCATCTTTGACACATAGGCGTTCTGCTAGGAGGACAGCTAGTTTACCCAAACTTTCTGTGAGCCTCTTATCTTTGGGATTTTTCTCGATTATGGTGGCTGTCAGTTCTTCTGTCAGCCTCTCAAGCTCAAAAGGTTTTGCATGTTTCACTTCCACAAGAAACTCCTCTGGAACTGGTTGAACTTGGTTTAGAGCCTGTGTGAGTTGCTCATATTTCATTGTAAATGGTAAATGGTAAATGGAGCTTATTTATATAGCGCTTTCCAGCCCCCTGTGAGGAGCCCCAAAGCGCTTTACAATACCAGCCATCCACCCATTCATTCAGACATTCATACACCGGTAGTGGTAGTGCAGACCATTTCTTGCTCTTCAGCCATCGTGAGAGTTTTTAAACAGTGAAAAGTTTGTTGAAATAATCCTTTGGTTTTCACTTAATACTGATCAAACGTAGAAAAACAAAAATAATTTAACAATTATGTTTAAAGTACTGTTTATCATGAAATGTTTAATGTCTCAGCATTAAAGCATGATCTAAAAAAAGCTAAGTCTGGTCCTCTGGACATTAAAAAACAAAGCACAACAAAAAGTAGAAACGTTTAGTCTTTCACTCTTTCAGGGATGAAGATGTTCACATCCTTGATAGAGAGGAATGATGGTTTGAGAGAGGAGTAAAGGAGGCCCTCTTTGTGAAAAGAAACTGTCCATCCTTAAACAGAGGCGGAGGCCTCCGTGTTCAATTGTCCCCCTCTTACAATGCTGTTATTGCTAGTATCACTCAGCCCTCTGTGAATAGCAAACAACATCAGGGTGCTAATGATCCATCATTGGACTGATGGTCCTCCTTGATCATGTTGTTACGACTGGAAACAGCCAAAACATATTCATTGGGACACTGGACACAGAAGAAGTTTTAACAACAATTTTATTCAACTAAAAATAAGCACTTACAAGCTGGCGAGGTCCTCCCTGGCTTCTCCCATCTGGCCCGGAGCATCTTTTTCTGGCTCAGCGTCCAAAGGAAAAGAAAATTAAGAAAATTTTCAAACAAATGGTGGACTGGTGAGTTTGGCCAAAAAGAATAAAACATCACCCAGGCAGACCCAACCCTGTACAGGGCCGTCGTGTCTCCCCAGGCAACGATCTACCTTACTACAAAGTCCTTAAACGAACAAAATACGAAATCTAGACTACCAACACTCACATAGTCAAAAGTACAACAAAAATAAAAGAGAAAAAAGCAACAGTCCCCTCACTGTTGACCTCAGCTGTCCAGACATTGCCTTCAGTGTCTCCAATAATAGACTCAATTAAGCCTCACAGGCATAAGCACAGGCACACACCTCCTAAGTCTAGACCTAAGTTTCAGTTAGCACTCAAGGTGCCTTAACCTACACATAACTCTACTTTAAAACAGTCAGAGTCACTTCAAGAGCTCAAACAGCTCAGCTATTACTCCCCCTGGAGCAAACTCACCAACAAGCATAGAGGGTGGAGATCTCCCTGTGTCAGTACAACACACAGCTCTACAGCTGTCAACACTCGGTTTGTTACCTGTAGTGTATCCTTAGCATGTTCATACGAACCTCAGCTTATTTCTGGTGCTCTTTCCTACACCAGCCTTTTCTTGATCCACAAGCAAAATCTTGGGTCAAGCTTCCACAGTTGCTCCGAGCAAGTCTCCACATTGCTCAAAGCACTGCCTGAGAAATATAAAGGCAGGACCTGCAGGTGAACACCTGTGCTGCCTAATTAAGCTTGATTAGAAGACAAAAAAAACCAGGAGGGTGCAGTCAGCTTAGACTGTTGTTTTAAACATTTTAAAAATCCCTGGGGTACATAACACATGTGAGCAGCTGCCGGTTTTGGTTGTCAGCAGCAAACTGGTTGATCCACTGTGAGAGAATGCTATTTATAAGACTGAGCTGAATACAGCACCTCAGACTGAGGAAGTCTTTCGGAGGAAAGATGAAACGTTTCTACTTGTTTGCTTTGTTTTTTGAATGTCCAGAGAACCAGACTTAGCATTTTTAGATTTTTCTACCTGGATTATTGAGCATGCACCAGGGAATTAAAGCATGATATTCACAAGCTCTGATGTTCAACTGCAGGTGCAGTACCTATTTTATTCACTAGGGTAAATCTAACGCTCTAACACTTAGTTAGGTACAACCCAAGAAGAAGACATTAGCATTTGGTAGCCTCAAAGCTATCAATTTAAACTCTGTCCGGTTTCACACAAACAGAAATTATGAAAGGAATCAGCTCTTTGTTCCTCAAAGCTGCAATGTTGAGACAAATGGATGCACAAGTAAGTTTTAATCCTTTCACATTAAAACTTTTAATGCATGTTGAGCGAGTTAAAGGTTTCGTAACTCTTCAGAAATTTCCATAGCACTTCGGATCAGTAAGACTGGATCGGAACCAGCTGCGGTTTCTTCTCCTGGACTGGGTCGGAGGAACCGTTTTACAAAGGCGTCTCTTGTCAGTTAACCTGTTCATTCTCAATAATCCAGGTACCAAATCCAGTAATTCTCAGTCGGGTCGTCTGGACAGTTTCTTTTTTTTTTTTTCATTTAGCCTTTATTAATCCAGATAGTCTCATTGAGACACGAGAACTCATTTCCAAGAGAGACCAGTTTAGGGAGCAGATGGTGGGGGTTGAGGGCCTTGTTCAGGGGCCCAGAGTGGGGCAAACGAGGGTGAAGACAGGTGTGGGTGTTTCACCTTTTTCCACCCACATTTTGATGTTGTTGGTACCAGGGCATGAACCAACGATCTTCTGATCACAGGCCCACAGTCTCTAACCTCTGCACCACCACTCCCCAGTTTCTTTTTTATAGAAACGTTTCACCCTCCATCCGGAGGACATCATCAGTCAGAGGAGTTCCAGCAAACTGTTTCTTGGTGGGGAAACAGTTTGCTGGAACTCCTCTGACTGATGATGTCCTCCGGATGAAGGATGAAACGTTTCTATAAAAAAAAACTGTCCAGATGACCCGACTGAGAATAATTGGATAACGGAGGTACAGGTTTTTCTGTTGGTGCTCAGACACAATCAGACTTTTACAACCTACTGCAAAACATCCGGCTCAATCACGGCACATATTCACTGCCAAATTTACCCAAAAAGTTCTGTAAACAAGTTCACAACAGTTGCATGTACTTTTCAGTTTATGGCTAACAGGAGGTCTGATCCTACAGGAAACAGCTACTCATAAGATCCATCAGTTCACTAAAACCTTTGTAGTTTGCTCAAACACGTTCATAAAACACCATTTTCATCCAGAGATATTGAATAAACACCATGAAACTCCCAAAAATGACCCTTTGACCCAAAATGGCCGACTTCCTGTTGTTGTTGGATCAGGGCTCCAAGAGACTTTTTCGTAGGCCCTGAGAAGATACAGATGTTCACCGAGTTTCAGAATAATCGGACAAAAAATGGCTTGGGGATTAGGTTTTAAAATATTTTAGGGGCACTATGGAGACTATTGGACAAATATCATGGATTCCTGTTCAAGGGGTGGGCAATGATCGATCGTACTGATTTTGTTACTCCTCTGATCAAATCTGTGGATTTTAGAACCAAACATATGGCGACGGTGTTACGTCTTACGTGTCCATGCCCACATGCTCCACCCAAAACAGTATGGGTTGGAAAGCTTGTTACACCAACATGTCTTGGGTCACTGGACACACTGTCATGCTGATTAGGTAACAGGGGTCCGATCGGGACCGTTCAACGTAAAACTTGACACTTCCTGTTGTCAGGGGGCGTGGCTTAAGTGATGTCATGATTTGACCATTCAGTCTTGCAAGGGACCGGATGTGGGTCAATCACTGAAGGTTTGATGTATTAGACAGTTTTCGTGTAGGTGCTGTTAACGTTTCGTTTTTCATGGCGAGATGTCTAAATTTGAGGTCTGGCCCCGCCCCTTCAGCATGCTTCAAAACAAACCATTTTGATAACTTTTGGTCCCCCATGCCTTTTGAAGAAACTGGCCACGTTTGAAACCGATTGAGCAAAATTCCTAGGAGGAGTTCAAATGAGGAGTTTGCAAATCGCCAAAAAGGTGTGAAAATTTGGACAGTATTCCAAAATGGCCACTTTCCTATTTATCGTACAACGCTGGTGCCAGAGGGTTTTCTGTGCATCTTGGTGAATTGGTCAAGTGTACCAAATTTCATGTTTCTACGACAAACTAAGGCCAAACCGGAGGGTATTTTGAAAAATTCTAGGTGGTGCTCTTGAGCAGTTTCTGTTGCAATTTTTTCCACGCCCACAAAAAAACGTAAATTTTCACCAGTCCTGATGCGGCTGCTAAATTTGGTGAGTTTTGGGATATGTAAAGGCCCCCAAAAGGCCACTTCATTTGGTGGAAAAAATTGTAGGTTGGGCCTGAACAGACGATTACAATAGGCCTAGCGCTTTGCTGCTCGGGCCTAACAAGAAGGATGGAAAAAGTAATAAGCAGTTAGCTAATAATCAAACAATGAATGATTAATCTCCATTAATTAGTGAGATTCACTCTTTGAGCAGGAATTATTTCAGTTTTATACACGCATGAATTTTTACAAAGTTTGGCTATTTTAATAAACAGTTACTTTGGATTTTTGGTGGAAAGAAAATGTTTAATCTGATCAGATAAAGTCATTTATCATCACTGCAAGCCAGGAAATGATTTATTAAGTTGCATCAGCTTAAGATTGCATAACCAGACCAAGGCATCATGTCACTAGGTTCTGCTCCTTACCAGGTCAGCGTTAAAGGCACCAGGTCACTCATTTTTCTGGGGTTCTCTGGTGGGTCAGACCAGACAGACCATGAGGAGGACTCGCCAGGAACTGCCCAAGGTAGCTGACTATCACTGTGACAGCTTTAGGGGTCTGAGGGGAATAGCTGAGGAGAAGGTACACCGTCCATCGGTACCTTGTGCACGTTTGGACTTCAAGCCAAGAACGTGAGTCTTGCAGTGGAAAAACGCTTCATCTTCTGCAGTTATTTACTTCTAACAATTGTAACTGAGCGACATTTTTATCTGCTCAGGAGTTGAACAAGTGTACCTTGGTGTGACCTCTCGGATATGGTCCACAGACGAACCAGATTCCGGTTCGGCCGGAGACGATATGCTCAGTCCGGGGGTCCATGGCAAACTGCTTTTTACACAAAGAGACTTTGTGCCAAACAACAGCTCTGAGAATATTGTTTAGACTACTTAAGGAACATTGGTGACTCCCCTCTGAAGAAAACAGCTTCAGCTCAAAGACTGCTCATGACAGGGGCCTCGTAAGGAATAATCACTTTCTGAAAAACAGAACAGAGGAATATGTTATCCACATTGTAATATTTTACATGATATCCAGTTCCGGGACTTTAAAAACATTTCCCCTGATGTTCTGTCTGCTGATCTTCACGCCCTGACCGCTGTCAATCATTCATCTGCAAATGACTCTGTGGATTACTACAAGCAATCTCTCCAGGAGCTTCTGGACCTACATGCTCCCTTGAAAACAAGACTGGTGTCTTTCTCCCGTTCAGCCCCCTGGTACACTGGTGAGCTGCGCAGGATGAAGGTAACTGGCAGTGAGAGACGTGTAAAATCATCTGGTCTCTCTGTACATAAGCAAGCGTACAAAGAACATCAGAAAGCGTACGCCTATTCTCTTAAAGAAGCACGCTCCAACTATTATTCCAACATCATCAACACCTGCCCAGGAAACTCTAAACAGCTCTTCTCCACAATAACTCATCTGCTTAATCCCATTAAACAAACTCCTGAGGACTCTGCTCAAAAATGCAACCTGTTCCTTTCATCATTTAAAAACAAAGTTGACACTATCAGATCTCAGCTCCACAACCTCCCTGATCTTCGTGCGCCATCTACCCGTCTGCTTTCTGGGTCCCTGAGCAGCTTTGATGAAGTTGTTCAGAGTGAGGTGGAGACCATCATCAAGAAAATGAAGCCTTCATCCTGCGCCCTGGATCCCTTCCCCTCGTCTCTCATAAAATCCAATCACTCTGCAATAAGCCCATTAATCACACAAATAATAAATAAGTCTCTACAATCTGGTCATGTTCCACTGCCTCTAAAAACTGCCATCATTAGGCCTCTTCTGAAAAAATCTAATTTGGATCCCGACATTTTTTCTAATTACCGCCCAATTTCACACCTCCCTTTTCTGTCTAAAGTGCTGGAGAAAGCAGTTGCTGCTCAGCTGCAGGACCACCTACAACAACACTCCCTGTATGAGAAGTTCCAGTCTGGATTCAGGGCAGCTCACAGTACAGAGACTGCATTGCTGAGAGTTACCAATGATGTCCTCATGGCTGCTGACACTGGTTCTCCCTCCATCCTTGTCCTCCTTGACCTCACTGCAGCTTTCGACACTGTGGACCATAGTATCCTCCTCCACCGTCTTCATGTGGAGGTCGGTCTCTGTGACACTGTCCTGGACTGGTTCAAATCTTTCCTCTCCAATAGGCTGGAATGTGTTAGTCTTGGCAATGCCACTTCCCAGACAGTCTGTGTCTCCTGTGGTGTCCCTCAAGGGTCAGTTCTGGGGCCCCTGCTGTTTTCCCTTTACATGCTGCCTTTAGGTCAAATTATTAATCAGTTCAACATTTCTTTTCACTGCTATGCCGACGATACACAGCTTTACATCAGGACTGGAGCATCCTCATCATCCCCATCTCCATCTTCACTCACTGCCCTCTCTACCTGCCTGGAGGAAATAAGGGCATGGATGAATCAGAACTTTCTTCAATTAAACTGCTCCAAGACTGAGGCCATACTGATTGGCACCCCTCACCAGATACAAACATCAACTTTAACAACAATCTCCTTCTCTGGACAAGACATCCCCCTCTCCACCTCTGTTACAAATCTTGGAATAAAAATGGACTCTCATCTTACATTTGAAAATCACATTAAGCATCTGTTTAAAACCTGCTTCTTCCATCTTTGAAACATCTCCAGACTTCGCCATCTCTGACTTTTTCTGATGCTGAGAAACTCGTCCATGCCTTTGTCTCCTCAAGGCTAGACTACTGCAACTCCCTGTTTATTGGAATCCCTGGCAAAAATCTTCAGAAGCTTCAATATATTCAAAAGAGTGTAGCAAGGATTTTATTGAGAGTTCGTAAATTTGAACATATTACATCCATTCTCCATAACCTTCATTGGCTTCCTGTCACTTACAGAATTCAGTACAAAACTGCTCTCATTACACATCAATGCTTACATGGAACTTCACCAGATTATCTAAAGGACATTCTTGCACCCTATTCATCCACCCGGTCTCTACGATCACAGAACAGTAATCTCCTTCACATTCCACGAACCAAATTAAGGACCATGGGAGACCGGGCATTCTGTGTGACTGCCCCCCGCCTATGGAACTCCCTCCTGAGAGGGAGTTCCTCCTGAGAGGGAGTTCCTACCTGAGAGCTCCACAGTCACTGGTTGACTTCAAAATCAAATCCTTCCTACAAGTAAATCCTCAGTTAATCACACCTTCTCTTTTTCGCCGTTCTCAGTCCGTGAGGTAAATAAAATGTTAAAAGATCTTGATCCTAAAAAATCTGCTGGTCCAGATGAACTTCCTTCTTATTTCTTAAGGCTGGCTGCTCATATCATCACAGTTCCTGTGACCCACATCTTTAAGTCCATAAGCCATTCCGGATGCTTGGAAAACAGCCTTTGTTCTTCCTTTGCTGAAGGGAGGTGATCCCACCTCACTGAACAATTATCGACCGATCTCTAAACTCTGCATTTTAGCCAAGGTTCTAGAAAAACTGATAAACTCTCAGATCAAAAATTATCTGGACTCATTTAACATCTTACCTCTCCATCAATCTGGTTTCAGGAAAAAACACAGCACAACAACTGCTTCTCTGAAGGTTCTTAATGATGTTGTTGAAGCATTGGATGCTAAGGATTATTGTGCTGCACTTTTCTTAGACCTGTCTAAAGCTTTTGACACTGTGGATCATAACATCCTGTGTCATAAGCTCTCAGAAATCGGTTTCTCAAATCACACCATCAGTTGGTTTTCTAATTATCTTTCCAATCGGAGGCAATGTGTTCAACATAACGGTACTTTTTCCAGCTATTTAACAGTTAAAAATGGTGTACCACAAGGCTCAGTTTTAGGACCAACCCTCTTTACAATCTACATAGCTAATGTAGGTCAGAGCATCCCTGATGCATCCTTACATTTCTATGCTGATGATACAGTTGTTTATTGCCGAGCTAAAACAGTAGCTAAGGCTTTCCAGTTACTGCAATCCGCTTTTGACATCATCCAGTCAGATTTGTTCCGTCTCAAACTTGTCCTAAATGCTGATAAAACAAAAGGGATGTTTTTTTCAAATAGGAAGGCGGTTCCAGCAGATCTTCCTCTGATTTTATCCTCAAATGGTGTCCCTATTGAGTTTGTTGATTCCTATAAATATTGGGTATACTGGTTGATTCACATCTCTCTTTTAAACTCCACGTGGAAAACCTAGTGAAGAAACTGAAAGTTAAACTGGGTTTAACTGGGTTGAGAATGAACTTTCTTGTCTTAAACTGGGTTTCTTTTTCAGAAACAGATCATGTCTAACACTGAATGTTAGGAAACACCTTGTATCTGTGACTTTCCTCCCCTCCATTGATTACGGTGACATTCTCTACATGAATACTCCTACAAGCACCCTGCAGATGTTGGATGTTGTCTACCATGGTGCACTAAGATTCATAACTGGTCGTGATTATCGTACCCACCACTGCACCCTGTATTCACTGGTTAACTGGACATCATTAACCTCACGCAGACTCTTCCACTGGTACATTTTCATCTTTAAATCACTTCTTGGTTTGCTGCCCTTGTAGGAGGTAGTGAAGAGACGACACAGAAGACGGGATGCAGAACTTCACTTTAATCAACTCCTACATTTCTGGCGGTAAACACCCAAACACCGCCTTATATATCAACCCTTTCACAATACAACATCCGGTCCTCTGGACCTTTCACAATAAAACATCCGTTAACACATTTGGTCCACTGGGTGTGAGTAGAGTCCCCTAGTGGTCCGCCACACACGCCCCCCCAGAACACCCAGTAAGGTCCATCACTAGTCCAGCATTTTAGGTTTGATCAAACGACCAGAACGGCTGAACCTGGGCCCTGCGTAATCAGTCTGATGAAGCGGGGGGCGACGAGGAGGGCCTGCAGAAGATTCGGGCTCCAATGGACGTTGAGAGTCTCTGGAAGGAGGACCGCAGTCCGTTAGCAATGTGGATGGAGGTCTGCCCCTGCGAGGAGCCTGGGCCGTAACAACCTGATCATCTGACATAACATGAGCTGGTTTAAGCCTATCGATACAGACAGTCTCAGTACGACCCCCTAAATCTAAAAGGAAGTGTTTTGGACCTGGTTGAAGAACCCGAAACGGTCCATCATACAAAGGCTGTAGTGGTGTCCTGTGTGCATTGTGTTTGACAAAAACAAATTTAGAGGACTCCAGACTCTTAGGGACAAATGACTGCGGTAAACAATGGTGTACCGGGCCGGGGACACGAACAGAGCCCTCCTGAGAGGAAAAATGGAGCAACGGTGGAGCGAACTGTGGTGAGGGTACCTCAGGTAAAAACTCACCGGGGACGCGCACAGGCTGACCGAAAACCAGTTCAGCCGGGGAAGAGCTCAGGTCCTCTTTGGTTGCGGTACGTAAACCCAACAAAACCCAGGGAAGACGGTCAATCCAGTTGTCACCGGTCAATGCAGCACGCAGTGCAGCTTTCAATGATCTGTGAAACCGTTCACACAAACCATTAGCTTGGGGGTTGTAAGCGGTGGTCCTGTGAACGTTAGTCCCCAGACCCTTGGCCATGGTAGACCAAAGCTCAGAAACAAACTGCGGGCCCCTGTCCGATGTAATGTCTGAAGGGGGGCCAAAACGCGCAACCCAGGTAGACAAAAATGCCCGGGCCACCACTGCAGATGTTGTGGATGTCAGAGGAACCACCTCAGGCCACCTGGTGGTCCGGTCTATCATAGTCAGCAGATGAGTAAAACCCTGTGATGGAGGCAGAGGGCCCACCAGGTCTACGTGCACATGGTCAAACCGCCGACCAGGAATGGAGAAAGGTTCCAAAGGTGCTTTGGTGTGCCTGTTAACCTTAGCCAACTGGAACCAGAGGGCGGGGCCTGCCAGTAGAAACATTACAGAGCAGGAGAGGACCACCGTCATTCACCGGCCGTTCCTCCAACTCGAGGCCCGTGGGCCCGGACTGGAGCTCGAGTATTACTGTGTCACTACGTTGGTCCGCAGCCATAGCAGAAAAATCGATGCCAACGTATACGGGAGAGATCAGCACCCGGGAGAGACAGTCGGCCACCACGTTGGATTTTCCAGCCACATGCTGAATGTCTGTAGTAAATTCAGACACCGCTGCGAGGTGGCGTTGCTGGCGAGCAGACCAGGGGTCAGAAATTTTTGACATCGCAAACACCAAGGGTTTGTGGTCAACATATGCAGTGAACCGGCGGCCCTCCAGGAAAAACCTGAAATGGCGTGTGGCCAGGTAAAGCGCCAGCAACTCTCTGTCAAAAACACTGTATTTCAGCTCATTGTCCCGCAGCGTACGGCTGAAAAATGCAAGCGGCTGCCAAACCCCGGAAACCTGCTGTTCTAACACAGCCCCCACCGCAACATCAGATGCGTCGGTTGTTAAAGCTATTTGTGCCGCTGGGGATGGATGGGCCAAAAGGGCAGCAGTGGCCAGTGCAGCTTTAGCATCACCAAATGCCTGGAGGCATTCTGGTGTCCAGTCAACACTGTCGTTGGGCTTTTTCTTTTTAAGCGCTCCATAGAGCGGTCCCAGCAGTTGTGCTACCCTAGGGAGGAAGCGGTTATAGAAATTAACCATTCCCAAAAATTCCTGTAGCGCTTTAACAGACTGGGGCTATGGAAAATCTGACACCGCCTGCACTTTGTTTGGTAACGGGACGGCACCACTGGCAGAAATGCGGTGGCCCAAAAAGTCAATGACTGGCAACCCAAACTGGCATTTCGCTGTATTTACAATCAGGCCATGTGCTGCCAGGCGCTGAAAAACCTCACGGAGGTGGGACAAGTGCTGCTCAGCCGAGCTGCTAGCCACCAGGACGTCATCCAGGTACACAAATACGAAAGACAGACCCCTTAGGACTGAATCCATCAACCGCTGAAATGTTTGTGCTGCACCTTTAAGACCAAAAGGCATGCGCAAAAACTCAAAAAGGCCGAAAGGCGTGATAACAGCGGTCTTAGGGACATCCTCCACATGCACAGGAACCTGGTGGTACCCCCGTACTAAATCTACTTTAGAAAAAATGGAGGTCCCAGCCAGGTGCACTGAAAAATCCTGGATGTGGGGGATGGGATAACGATCGTTCTCTGTGATGTTATTAAGGCGGCGGAAATCCCCATATGGTCGCCATTTGCCGTCTGCCTTGGGCACCATGTGGAGGGGGGAGGCCCACGGACTGTTTGAGCGTTGCACGATGCCTAAACGCTCCATGTTAGTGAAATATATGTATATCAGTATTACACCTGAAGCACACATATTATGCGTTATGATTTATGTTCACTTAATTCCACCATATAATGTGAAAATATATTCAAGATGGAACCTTTATTTACGGGTTTTATTTCCAATAGGGAAGAGTTTTTCAGTTACACGCCTGCATAATACAACAGACACAACACTGGATGATTGACATACAGAGCTGGTAGCTTGTTGGCTGAGAGGCGGATCACTCACAGAGTAGGGGAAGTTCTAGGGCGGTTCCAAGGCGGTTCGGTTCCAGGATTGGTCCCACGAGGCGATGACGTCATCTAGAGGTATAAAACCGTGGTCCGCCTTCGAAGATGTGTGTGTGTGGACTTGTGCTCGGTGAGAGGTCTGTTGGTCGCTGTAAGGTTTATTCTTATAATGTACAATAAACCTGCCTAAAACTTGCACATTCGTTTCAGAGCTTCCCTTCAACTTTTGAACCGCAACAATTTGGTGACCCCGTCGTTGAGGAGTGTGAGGTTTCGCCTGAAACGGAAGCCGATTGGGGGCTTCCCCCACGAGTGGCGGAACGAGCGTGCAGCCAACTCTGGCGCCTTCTTCATTCAGGTGAGCAGATCTTCCGTTTATAACTAAATGTCTGCTATTGAAAACGCTAAATTTACCTTGGCTGTATGTCTGTTCTGTCTACGGGTGGGCAAAAATTACACCGTAGTGTAGCTACGGTTTTTTGGGTTAGCGTTAACAGTTAAATAACGTGAACCACTGTTGGTATTTCATTTGAATGTGCATTTTTTTTGCTGTTTTCGTACATATAAGTAAAGTATAAAGCACATAGTCCACACACACAAAGGGTGAGAGTATGAGTGCCTAAGTTTGCGTTTTTTCCCCATCTATGAGCTCCGGCCTGTTGGCTGGGAGACTTTTTTTTATTTGTTTATTTTATGGGCTCCGGGAGCTGTGGGGCTGAGGTCAGAGGTGAACTCCGGGATTTATTCGCCGTAGAGTCGCACTGGCTTTCATCCAGCACACGGCTTGCCGTACAGAGTGGCCTGGGTCGCTCCGGGTTCACAAGAGTTGCCGAGAAGGTGATTTAGTTCACAATCCGGGACCAGTGATCGCCGTTAGAGTCAAATCTTTTCTTCCCCTTCCCAGTTGAAGTTGATTGCCGTATTTTCTGGTGTATAGGTCGCAAACTTTTTATTTTTTTTCATTTATTATTTTTTTTTATTTTCTTTTCTTTATTCATTTTTTTTCCTTTATTTATTTTCTGTTTCATTTAGAGGCTTGTGGCCTGTACTCCAGAAAGTGCTGTGAACACGCAAACTAAGGCAACAGGGAAAGATTTTTTATTTTATATATTGTTTCAGTGGGTGTATTTGCCGGCAGTAGGTCAAATTGTGAAGTCTTAATAGTGACTGCCACTGCTGTGCTCTGGGGTGGCATTTTTATTGGGTGTTTTAGGAGGGTGATTTAAAACAGGCAGTTTCTTGGTTGGCTACTGCAGCTGTCCATGGTCCTGGCTGGAGGTTTGCTCACTTCACCCTTGTAAAACACGTGTACTGTATAACATTATAATGTCTGACATACCTATACAAACTTGGAAGAATTATGCCCCTGGCACATTAGGATCTGTTTTGCATGAGTTATGGGTTTCATGGAGTCGGAAGGTAGCTGTCAAGAATGTTCTTGATGAGAAAAGACGTTTAGTTTCTTGGGTGAATAACATGTGTCGGTCAGGAATGTTTCCTGTTGTGGATGACCTGTCTCCATCTGCTGTTGGACAGAAATCTGCTTGAGAAGTGTGCACAGGGCAGTTTCACAGAGACAAGTTGTTGGCTCACATTCAGTTTTATGGCCGTCAACAGATAAGACCTTAGTGCCTGACACCACAGGGCCCCCACCTCTTCCTCCTTCCATGCTCGTACCAGGGAAGAGACATCTCCTTGAGGTTACCCCCCCCCGCTCCCCCGCGCCTGTAACACAGCTGCCCCTGAGTGAGGTGAGTTCACTGGACCATTCTGTAAGTTCTGGTCCAGGGAACGGCTCAGATTTATTGTTTGTTCGTTTAAGTTCAACGCTGCTGTTGGAAAGACTCCACAGTTAAGTAGTTAGTTAATTGATAGTTCACGGTTGGGTTGTTTTATTTTTTTATTGTTGCTGTGACTGTTTGTGCTATTTTATGAAAACATGGAGGCTGAAAAGGCGCACGTTATGGTCATGACTGGCAGAACGGAGACATGCCTTGAAGCTCAACGGCCTTGTGCTTCCCCCCTCCTCTTTGCCCCGCACCTCCTCCTCCTCCTCGTCCTCCCCCGTATGCACCTGTGAGATTAAATCCACACAACCAAATGCCATTGACGAAGCTATCATCCATAAATCTGGCAGAGCTCTCACTTGGTTCTGAACACACTAGATCCAGCTCAGACTTGCTTCTCGTTACAGGAGGTATTTTACAGACAAAATCAGCTGAAAATAGGAATATGGTGCAAGACCATGTGCAAACATTGATGGGTGGTGTTCACACCACTCCTGGCTCTGTGGGTGAACAAAGGGGAGGTGATGTGTTTCGTCCACCGTCCTCTGATGCTTCTTTCAGCGTGACATCTTTGGGGGCTTCATATGACTCCGTGCCACTGACCTGTCCTGGTCCAACTGCTTGTCCTGACCTCAGGCCTCCTGCCACAACTTTTGATAAGGTCACTGGCTGGCAGCGAGGAAATTCAGGTCGGTTAAATAGAATTGCTGATAATGTTCACACATGCCTTGACGCAGTGCCTCCTGCTCAATTCATGTTACCTCTCGTTTCTTCCACCACAGCTGAGGGAGTCCGCAAACAGACTTACACGCCTTTTAGTTTGCAGGATACTGAGTTGATCCGTCAGCGTTTGCCTGATATCCAGAAAGGAGGTTCGGCTTGGATCCGCGCTTTTCTGGAGGCATGCGCCGGAATTGTGCCATGTCTGGGTGATTGGAGGAGGGTTTTCACAGCATGCACGTCGTTTGGTAGTTTGACTGAAATAGAACAGGCTGCTGGGACTAAATTGGACCCAGACAGTGACACACTGCACGACCACGTTCAAATTTTATGGCCAATTATACGAGAGAAATATCCGACGTCTATGAAATCTTCAGACTTGTGTGAGATTCCTCCGGCTGTTACAGAACGGGGCACGACCTACTTATCTAGAGTTAAGCTCTTGTGGGAAAATAGAACTGGAAATGATCCAACGATTGATCCTACGACTCAACTGTTGTTCAGAGGTGCTGTAGAGAGCTCTCTGTCTGATGATGTTAAGAAGAGCTTGGCGTCTGTTGTTGGCCTGACAAAGATGGATTATGATTTATGGGCAGCCCACATTGTTCATTTTATTGATCAATCTTTTGATAAGAGGGAGTCTGATGACAGGGAATTAAAATCCCTTGAAACTCAATTAGCTAAGGCCCAATTAAAAGACATACGTGACAAACTTAATTTCACAAAGGTGAATGCAATTCAGATGCCCCAGGTTCAGGGTCCTCCTACATCATCTGATAATTCATATCAACAGAGACCTCTGGGCCCATCCACATCCTGGCGCAGGGGTCGGAACAAACGTCTGAGGGGCAACCCTCGACCCACGGACAGGTGCCACCGGTGTGACGGGGTGGGACATTGGCATTTTCAATGTCCGACCAAACAGGATTTATCGAGACAGGAGGTGACCCCAGCTCGTTATCCACATGACGTGTATCCACCACCACCAGATAATACTCCACATGGCCCTATGCCGGGAGCCAATAATCAGGCCCCAGGCCAATATCCTATCCAATAGGGGTGCCCTGGTCCGGCAGTAGGTGGTGTCTCGTATCTAGAACCTTTGGTATCGTTAACCATTAACGGCCGAAATCACATGTGTATGGTTGATACAGGCGCCAGGTATTCGTCAGTTAACACGTCACTCCCACGATCAAAGAATACCGTACCTGTTGTTGGATTCTCGGGCAAGCCAGAGGAGTGGCCGCTATCTTGTTACGTACCATGCGTGTGGAATAATCTGCGCTTTGAACACTCCTTCCTGATTTCTGACACATGTCCAGTGAACTTGATTGGACGAGACATTCTGTGTGATCAGAACGTGACTTTGATGATGAGTCCTGACAACGTCCAGCTGAGTTTTCCTGATGGAACTGTCCAGTACTGTGCTACAGTGAAAAGCTCCATTCATCAGATGCTCCAGGTTGAAGGGACTTCTGCTGAGTCTGGTCCAGCCGAATTTCAAGCTGAAGTTTGGTGGGGAGCAGTTCCTGACTTTACAACTACGCTCTTGTACGACACACTGCAGAGCTGGAACGCCTGGATTAATGTCATAAGATCTTATGACATGCTTCCTGATGTGGCACATTGCACGCTGAACTATGACCTTTGTGGTGATGGGACTACGATGTGCTCTGGACAGGACTGCTTGAACATTGTCAAGAGACTGGTGAATTTCCAGTGGCTGAAATCATGGACATTTATGTGGCCCCGGAGGGAGTGGTGGCAGGCGTGAAATTGCCCGCACCGTTACTGCAACTGTATATGCTTGGCGATGTATCAGCTCCACATGTGTCATTGATGGTTGTGTCTGGTGCTGATGCGAAGAATTTAGGTCCTGTGATGAGACGCTGTCTTGCTGTAAGGGAATGGGTGCCTACACAAAATCCACACTTACACTATTCTCCAGAAACTGATACTTACAGGATCACACACAGATCATTCACATTATTGTTACCTGAGAAACATTCTCTGCCTAGATCACATGGCGGAGAAAACACAGACCATGTTGATACGGACAAACTGTTAGCCAGTTTGCCTGATACACTTTGGGCCAGGAGTTCTACAGATGTGGGCCTGCTGAGTGTCAACCCTGTATCGATCGTCCTGAAGCCAGGCACGGTTCCAATCTATAAACATCAATATCGACTCCGACAGGAGCAGATTGACGGTATAGAGCAAACTATTAAGGGTTTGCTGGAAGCTGGTGTGTTGCAGCCTACTGTTTCGAGCTGGAACACACCTCTACACCCGGTACCAAAAGCTGATAAATCTCATTACCGTTTAGTTCATGATTTGAGGCCTATAAATAAGGTTGTTGTTCCATCTAATTATGGTACTCCAAATCCTTATGTTATGATGAATGCTATTCAGCCAGAACACAAGTTTTTTACTTGTATTGACCTGGCGAACGCGTTCTTTTGTGTGCCTCTGGACGCTGGATCAAGGGATCTGTTTGCATTTACCTTTAAGGGGAAGCAATTCACGTACAGTAGACTGCCTCAGGGTTTCGTGGATTCGCCCTCTTTGTTCAATAATGTATTAAAGCAAGTCCTTACTGATTTGCCTTTGCCACCGGGAGTGGTTTTAATCCAATACGTCGATGATATTCTGATAGCAGCTCCGACTTCAGAAGCTATTATGCACGCATCTGAAGCTGTGCTTCGACATCTAGCCCAGTGTGGTTTTAAAGTGTCAAAACACAAATTACAGGTGGGTCGTTCAAAAGTTCAGTTTTTGGGTAGGATCATCTCTGGCTCTGGCCTGCAACTGACGCCATCTCAGAAAAGCTCCATTTTAAATCATTCTAAACCAGCAAATGTTAGGATGATGTTAAAATTTTTGGGGCTGATCAATTACAGTAAGAACTTCATTCCTGATTTCAGCCGTAAGGTGGCTCCTCTGCGGAACCTCATTTCGGCTGTGGGATATAAAAATTTTGTGTCCCCACTGCAGTGGACGGAGGAAGCTGACAGGGCATTTGTGGAGATTAAACAAGCTTTGTTTGATGCGTGCTCTCTGCAGTGTCCAGATTACTCCTTGCCATTTCACTTGGATGTGGATGAAAAAGACGGATTTGTGAATGCCGTCTTGTTTCAAAGAGGGAAAGCTGGCTCTGACAGGCACGTTTTGATGTATTATAGTTCAAAATTAGATCAAATTGAAGTTGGCCACCCTACCTGTGTGAGGCATGTAGCTGCCATTGGAAAGTCTATTTTAAAGACATCACACATAACTATGGGGAATGAGGTTTTTGTTCACACAATTCATGACGTAAAATCATTTTTGGACTCACAAACATTCACATTTTCAAATCAAAGAACAGAAAACCTCAGAAGATTATTACATAATTCACATATACATTTTACAAGCCAGGGAACAAATATGGCCGCGCAAATGGACACCACACAAGATCATAACTGCATTAGTGACACCGCACAGGAAATGAAATTACATGAAAACCTTTCTAAAGATCCTTTGGACCAGCCAGACATGATACTGTTCTGTGATGGACATAGTCATAGAAATGAAACGGGCGCATTGATCACTGCGTTCGCTGTGGTGGAAAGAAGAGATGCAGGTTTTGTTGAACTCAAGGCAGAAGTGATGAACCAGCCAGCTTCTGCGCAGCTCGCAGAGCTAAAAGCAATAACAGAAGCTTGTAACGTCGCAAAAGGGAAAAATGTTAATATTTACACAGACTCAGCGTATGTTTTTCAGGCAGTCTATGTTGATCTCTGTCACTGGAGAAGAAAGGGATTTGTCACCTCATCTGGAGAACCAGTCAGGCATTTTAAACAATTACTGGAATTGTATTATGCATTGCAGCGGCCTAGACAAGTGGCAGTAATTAAATGCAAGGCCCATCAGAAGAGTAGCAATTTCATTGCCCAAGGGAATCATGAGGCAGATCAAGCTGCTAAAAGAATTGCAGGCTATATTTTAAGGAAACAGATGGTCCAGAGACATGAGAAAAAGAGTTCTGAAGACTATTTTCAAAAGGAATTTACTCTAGAATATATCAGAGAGTTACAAAATGCAGCCGCTCCGCATGAGAAGCAGGCATGGTTAGACCGTGGAGCTAAAAAGGATAGTGAACAAATTTGGAGGAATCATGAGGGTAAAATTGTAGCTCCAGCTGGATTGTTCAACCTGCTATGCCAAGAAGCACACAGCAGGGGGCACTGTGGTACATCAAAACTGATTGACTTGATCACACAGAATTGGTGGAACCCCTATGCCATCTGTATTGCAAAATATTTTGTACAGACGTGTGAAATATGTTCCCACCATAATCCGAAGATGGCACTTAAAACTGGACTTGGTGGATTTCCAATGCCTCAGGCACCGTGGAAAGAGATTGTGATAGATTTTACTGACATGGGTGTTGAGAATAGAGTGGCTGGAAAGAGATATTTACTCGTTTGCGTGGATCAATTTAGTAGGTGGGTGGAAGCTTTTCCAACGAAAACTGAAAAAGCGAAAGAAGTGATAAAGTGGTTGACAAAGGAGTTGATCCCCAGATTTGGAGTCCCTTCAGTGATCAGATCAGATAATGGAACCCATTTTGCAAACAGGGAGTTAAGGGAAGTTGAGAAATTGTTTGGCATTCGACATAAGTTTGGGGCTGTTTTTCATCCTTCATCACAGGGTTTGGTTGAACGTGCTAACCGTACTCTTAAAGAGGGGTTGGCAAAGGTTTGTGCAGACACAAAATTGAAATGGCCTGATGCCCTACCTATAGTGCTGTTCAACTTAAGGTCAACTCCAAATACTACCCTGAATGTCAGCCCTCATGAGATACTTACAGGA
>JBBPBX010022205.1:11500-41636 GCA_038048925.1 Garcialebias charrua
TTAAAGGGGACCACATATAGGTCTTTAAAATTTTTATGTTATGTCTGTGTGCTATCTTGACAATATTAATTCATTTTAATACACAAAATAATTCTTAGATAATTAATTATACCCTTTTTAATTCTGCCATTTTTAACTTTCGTTTTGAACGACCGGTTTCTGATACAAGTTCTGAAGTCCACGCCCTTCAACGATCTGTTTACGCCCTCTGTAACAGCCAGTATCTGTAATGTGTTGTTGTTTTAAAATTAGCTCTTTTTTTATTACTCATTTGACTTACTGTTAGTGCTAGCTTAAGATAACTTACCGAAACCCGTCTGAGCGCGCCGCAATTTGCTGCTCCTTTTAGCATGAGACCACCCGAATCCGAAGCTAATGTTAGCTTGTTCCTCTTCCGGTGTTCGCCAGCTCCGCTCGTTGCACGCGGAGATTTTGGGAGTTATCGCTGTTCCAGTCAAGACAACACAAAGTTCACCAAGTGTCTCCCGTAAATTAATCCGTAAGGAGAAGGTCCTCGCTGCTGCGAGGCTGCTGCGAGGCTGCAGCGAGGCTGTACAGTTGAAGCTCCGCTCCATCGCGCCAGAAGAGGGTCCCGTTGCCGCCGGTCCCTACGCCGGGGGTCCGCTCGTTTAATTTTTGCCGGCTGCGCGTTGGGAGCGATCGCAAATACACTAAAAATTGAACTAAAACATAAAAATAACAATTATACTTTATTTATAAAGCCATTTAAAAAAAACACAGCTGCAACAAAGTGCTGTACACATGAAATTAAGAACATATAAACAAAAGATGAGATGAAATCATGAAAAACAACAGTCATGTGTTTAATACAGAAGTGGGTTGAGCCTAACCAGGGGTTGCTAGGTGAGGGGCTGGACTCATGTTGGGGTGGGTTGTCCTAGCGCTTGTGACGTCACAAGCGCGATTGATTTCAAAACGAAACCTAAATTATCACAGTAAAATAAATCTACTTAGAGTAAATAAACCACTGGGTGCATTTTTTTGGCCTTAGGACTGTTTTTTTATGAAGTAAATACCCAAAGTTGAGTAAAAAAAAACATTAAAAGGTGAATTTTGCATGGTCCCCTTTAAAATGACGTATGTTTAAGAGTTTAGAACATTCCAAGAGTGTGGGAAGGGTTTCTAAAGCCATAATATAAAGTTTACTGTACTTGAACTTGAACTTGAATTGGGACTACTGTCCCTACTTAGCAGCTTTTCACTTATTGAAGGGCTTCAGTTTATGGAAGCCCCGGGGTAAACGACAAATTACTATAACTTCACTTGCTTTGTTTGCTTTAATTTCTTCCATTTTGTATGTTTCCCTTCTCCTGCATGGTGAAATTTCTGCCCTTAATTGTTTTGGATCATAGAAGTAAAATACCTGAGAGCCCCCAAAACATCAGGGAGCACACAGGGAAATGTTCCCAACAAACCAGTAGTTTTAAACCTTGAAACTAGATTTTTTTTCCAGTAATACATTAGTATCTCGCTACTTTGTAGGTCAACTTTTGCAGACTGCTCCTGTTGTGTTGAGCCCAGAAAGTAAAAAATGTAGCTACATGTACAGTTCTGTATGTATGTTGTTAAAATGACAGGTTTAAGAGTTTAGAACATTACAAGAGTGTAGGATGTGTTTAAAATGCCTTAATACATACCTGAATACAAATACTCAAACTACTACTTACTACTACTACAATACTAAAATAAACTACTACTAGTTATTTATTACTACCAGTGACGTGCGGTGAGGTTCATGGCTGGTGAGGCACTGTGCAGTTTTTTTTCATATGTAAAATAAAAAACAGACAAAAAATGTTCTCCACATTTTGGCTTCTGTCTGCCATAGCTTCTTCAGCGCTTTGGATACTTTGGATAGCGTTATTTTCTTCTTTTATAATACATGAACCCTACAGAGTAGTTTATTCACCATTTGATTGGCAGCAGTTAACGGGTTGTGTTTAAAATCTCATATCAGCAATCTTTACACATACAAACTGTAGCACACAAAAAAGCACATTTAATTTGGAGAAAAAATTATTTTAGTCTTACTTTTACTTATAAATTAAATTAAACTATAACAAAATCTATTTTTATTTTACAGAAAAGAGCTGTGAGAATTATTACAAGAAAGCCTTAATGTCATCTATCTAATATATTATTTAAACAACTCAAAGTACTGAAGTTTTCTGATTTGGTGGACTATAATATTTTGTTAGTAATAGAACCCTCAAATGTTCAAATGTATTTTGTTAAGAGAGAAAGCTGCTAGTCTAAAGGGAACTGACATTTTTGCAAAGCCAAGGTATAGAACTAGTTTGAAGGGACGGTTTATTTCAATACAGGGAGTTGGGAAATCATGTTAAAAATGTAAACTCTGTGCTGATGTTTAAAAATGATCAAAACTAAATTGTTAACAAAATACTAAAACTTTTAGTTAAGTGTTTAATGTTCTAGATATTTGTAGATTGTGAAAAGTTACTCTTTTTGCTCTGTTTGCGCTGTCACTTTCCCTCCTGCAGCGCGAGGCACAAACAGAACCCTGAGCTCAGTAGCCCCGCCTCCAGAGGCTCGCCGCGTGTGTGTGTGTGTAACTGGACACCTTCACAGCCGTTTTATGAGATCGCTCAGCGCACACATACAGTTTTAGACAAAAACACGAGACATTATATTCACCAGCTAAACTATAGAAATGTAGTTTATATAGCAAAAGTATTTGGACATTTTAATAGCGACATAAAGGAGGCAGGAATTTTCCTGCCTTCCCAAATCGCTCAGCTGCAGCACGTAAGCCGAGTGATTGCGCAATCTGAAGTGAAGCAGCCGGTGCCTCTCTGCGCAGGTCTCTACTGAGTACAGTATTTGAATGCTAAATAAGAAAAATCGGCAATTTTGAATAAAAATCAACTTAAAACTGGTTTAGTTTTTAGATAAGTTTATAGTACAAATCAAAGGATAAAGACAATAATTACATTTATTTTTTCAATTATTATTTTTTTCTTTCCATGATGACAGGGGAGGCGTGGCCTCACTTGCCGCCCCTGACCGCACGTCACTGATTACTACTACTACTACTAGTGTACAGTACATAATTTCATTCCAGCTTATGTACCACATGAGATGATAATGACAATAAAGTTTACTTGAACTTGAAATTGGACTACTGTATCCCTACTTCATGGTTTTTCACTTATCGCAGGTGGGCGTGGTCCCTAACACCTGCAATAAACGATGGACTACTGTACTATCAATCACTTTTTTTTTACTGTGCATCCTGAAATACAGAGCCCAACAAATACAACAGCCAAATACTACAAACAGCTGTTTCTTACATCCCTAAGGTATGAATGTTACTGGGTCTTGCTTCCCATTGGGCACATCTCCTGCTGACGGCCGGAGTGAAGCTCAGACATCGTATCATGTTGACGTTCTTCTGTCTAAAGTGTTCCCAGAGAACACATAACATTTTACAGCTTTCTCCCGGCTGGGATATCTTTTTTGGGAGGTAAAACTACTCCTGAGGGTGTGATTTAATTTTTGACTTTTATAGCAACCTACTGAAGACTAAAGTGGACTCACTGTCTGTTGTAAACACACATGGAGGTGGACACACACACACACACACACAAAGACACAATCATGCAAACACTCATACAAGCATACATGTATGGTAATTTACTCACATCAAACAAGTCATGATGGCAATCAGGTACTCTGCAGACAGTTTTCTATATTTCTGATTGAAATCTAATCATCATGCAAGTGTTAAAAAATATTAATATACCGTATTTTTCGGAGTATAGGTCGCACCGGAGTAATAATAATGAATTTAATCTATAACGCACTTTTCATTAATGAAAATCTCAAAGTGCTACAAAGTCCAACAAAATGAAAGGTAAAATAAAACAAGTGATAAAACAAATAAAATCAATAATAGTATTAACTAAGATCAAAGATAGAATCATGAGGAGGCAGAGTAGGCTCGCAGTATAGGTCACATTGTCCAATTATTACCAATAGATGGGAAAAATCCCTAGATAGGTCGCACTGGTGTATAGGTCGCACCTACGTTTAGCTCTGCTGCAAATGTCTGCCACAGGAGCGCACAGCAAGGCTTTTAAGAAGATTAACACTTAAAAACAATTATTTGTTTGATAAAAATTATAGCAAATATGTGTCTGAGCTGAACTTTTCCTTAATAAATGAACGTAATTGTGAAATGAGCTGGATTTAAAAATTTGTTTTGCCGAAAGTGATAAAAAGCCATATATAGGTCGCACCTGAGTATAGGTCGCAGGCCATGAAAAAATGATAAAAAGGTGCGACCTATACTCCGAAAAATACAGTACTTAATATTAGAGTTCTACCAACATTATCTGATTAGAGGTTGAGTCCGTAGAAAAAGTAGGTCTTTAAGCTTTAAAATAAGCCTGCTGATTAGACCATATAGTCAAAAAGTTAAAATGCAAAATATGAGCAACATTAACATCTAGAATATACATAATTTACAGTATTTGGTGGTACTGTACATCATAAAGCAAAAGTACTCTAGCCTTGACTGACACCACAATGTGCTTGCAACACATTCAGTACACGCACATGGATTTTAGTTTGACCTGGATGCAAAGCTGCCTTGAGAAGTCTGCTCAGTTGTCGTTAAGGCCCTCTAGCTGAGGTGAACCGTCTGGCCATCTAGCAGGTGCTCAACAGAATGGCTGCTACTTAGATTTATGTCCCAGAAACCTACAGGGAGGCCTCATGGAAAGAATACACAGGTCAGAGATTTACTTTCAGTTCTGTGTTAATTCTTACTTCTTACCATGAATAAGTTAACCATTAGAAATGATACTATGCCATATGGAAATATTTTATTGAGTCAAGTTTTAAGGTCTTCAAGCTGTATGCAGTTGATTTTTATTTTTTACAACAGACACAAACAATTTAAAGTTGGCAAACCTTTCTACACTTTTTAATTTCTTCGTCAATTTATTTTGCCTAGAACTGGTTTCCAGGAAGCACACAACATAAAGATACAAGGAAACCTCCAGCCTGGCTGTAAACAGAAAGAATATAGAGAGTATTCCTTTGTTTGGTTTTCTACATTTAATTCATAAAATAAGCCATAACTAAAACTTTAGAGTCTTGTCTCCATTGCAAACCTACATTTCTTCACTATGTAGCTGAAACGAGGTTTTATTGACTAAAAATATCTTTCTAAAATAGTACTCTTAAATATTTTCAAATTATTGTGACACAGTTTTCACGGAAGCTCAAGTGTAAGGATGCAATGATTGTTCCCAAAAATGAGCGATACTGCACATGTGCTCGCCTGACAGGCCTTTGGCCTTGACTTTGAGGCTCAGTTCTGGATGTATGCTTTTTATAGCTCTCCCTCCATTTGAAAGCCACATCTAAAAAGCAAACATTTCTCCCTCTCTGTTCGTGTGCACCATTCAGGTCCTTGGTCTCCTGCTTAGGCTGGCGGTGCTCCAACACCAGCATCTGCTTTCTGCGTCCTGAGCCCCCATCCAGCACCAAAAACCTCTCCTCTGGATGGAATGTTTCTGTTCAGGAGGAAAATAGATCCTTTCAAACGCTGCAGCGGTATTCAGACAGTTTACAGCCCGAGACGTGATAAGCTGCTCATAATGAAAAGACCTTTCACAACAAGAAGGGCTTTCACACACTCAGCTGAATGTGAATTGGCAGGTTCAATAAGCCATTAGAGCAATACTAAAAAAAAAATACTACAATAATACTCCCTGTTATCATGAGGCACAAGCAGCTGTTGCTTTCAGTCTGTGCATTCACACATGTGCTTTATCTGGTAAATTACAGTATAACACCTGCATATTCAATTACATCTTCATTCCATGCACTGATACTGTAAAGGTGGCAACAGTTTGCCATTTTACTTGGTGCCACACTACTTCTTATGCTGAATCTTTAAGTGTCAAGCAGAAGTAAACTCAACTCAGCCTGAGCAGATATGCACAGGTTTGAGCAACGGAAAACTTCTATGGCTCAATTTAAAGCAGAATATTAGAGTGAATATGCAGCGTGAAAAATGAGTGCGCACTTACAGCTGAAAAATGAATGTGCAAAGGTACATACATTTGTCTGCAACCTAAATCATTTAATCTCACCTCTCAGATGCTGCAAAACTCATCATTTTATTATGTGGTTATTCCTGAAATGGTACAAAGTATAAAATAAATGTTACTTGTGATTTTATGCTTTCAAACAGTCAGGCATTTTCAATTTAAAAAGTTTTGTGTTGTAAAAATACAAATAAATATTCTTACATACAAAACAGAGATTATTTCAATTCAGTTCAATGAAGTTTATTTAAACTGTATAGCGCCAAGTCCCAACAGAAGTTGTCTCTGGACACTGTACAAAACATTCACATACATAAAAAGACTATTAGTAAAAGTTCTCTATCTAAGGAAGCCAGCCGTTTGCGTTGAATCTTCACTTTGTCACAGTCTCCCATCCTCAGCAAGCACAGTGGAAAGGAAAAACTCCTGTTTAACATGTTTATGTTTATTAAATGTGCTCTTTTTTTATTTTTTACAAAAAACACAATACAAAACAATCCCATAAATGATAACGTACAAAATATAAAAAAATGAACGGTAGCAGAAAGAAGAAAAAAAATCTTATTATATCTGCCCCTTTTTTCAAACAATCAGTTCAAACAATAATCTTCTAGTAACAGAACAAAATGAATAACTTTTAAATTTTCTAACTAATAGCGTTTTGGACCAGTTGTATTGTGCAATGGTGGTCTGACTGATACCAAACAGGAGTGTATTGCAGTAATCAAGCCTAGATGTAATGAATGCATGTATTACTGTCTCCAGGTTATTTTTGGATAATATGGGCTTCAGTTTAGACAGCCGCCTCAGCTGGAAAAAACAGGATTTAACGATCACGTTTACATGACTGTTGAGTTTCATGGAAGGATCCATTATCACTTCCAGATTTGTGACTCTTTGTTTTTCTGACTGGGCTAGAGCAGAAAGGTCGATGCAGTGGTTGGAGATCATGTCGTTGGGAGGGAACAACATTGCTTCAGACTTCTTTTCTTGAAACTTAAGAAATTTAAAGCCACCCAGTCCCTGATGTCAGCCAGGCAGTTGAGCAGAGGTTGAATAGAGCATGTACCATTGTGTCTTAGGGGGAAGTAAATTTGACAGTCATAGGCATAGAAGTGAAAAAGGTATGTTGTGTTTCCAGAAAATAGCACCAAGTGGCAGCAGGTATAAGGAGAATAGGAGAGGACCCCTGCAGAACCCCCCATTTAAGTTCTGCCGCTGCAGAAGTAAAATCTTTGATGGAAACACAACTATATAGGATTTATCAAGAAGGAAAAATTTAAGCCTAATCTTAAAAGTAGACAAGGTGTCAGCCTTACAGACAGAAACTGGAAGTTGGTTCCACAAGGTGGTTAAAAAAGATAGTAAAACAAGTTTAAGGCAGATACAATCTGTTATATAATGCTGTATTATGCAAGGACACAAAAGTTTGCCATTAATATGTTTTATAAGCACACATATTGGGATAGTTTAGGTAAATGATGTTTAAAAGTAAAGAAAAATTCAGTGAGCTGATGTGTAATCTTGTGGAAATAATTATCTGTACAAAGTATATTAAAACAGCAGGGGGAACTGGAAGCTATGCTCTGCAGACAACATACTCATGATGTACGGCTAAACGAGTTTCATTAGGTGTAAGAATGGCCGATGCTAAAGGCCACACTCATCAGTAGAAGTTTTTTTAAATTTGTCAGGTAATCTGTTACAGTGTGATGGAAGAAACTTCTCATGTAATTGGAAAAAGTCGATCTCTGAGTGAAGAAGGGATGAGGATGGATGGGGAGACAGAGGGAGATGAAGGTGAGCTGGGTGAGGGAGGTGGTGGCAAACAAAACAGAAGTGGAGGCGAGCGTGGTTAACTCAGACAAGAGACACAGCAGCAGCCTGCCAGATAACAGTACAGAAGAAAAGAGGGACGAGATTCATAGAAATCCAATACATGTGTGAAAGGGAATGAAAGCAGGACTTTCTTTTGTGCCCTGTCCCACAAACATTACTCTGAGTGTGTAAATGTGCACGCAAGGCGAGTGTGGGTCCTCAGCAGTGGTGGAGAAAGTACTCAAACACTGTACTTAAGTAAAAGTACAAATAAACAGACAAAAATGTACTCTAGTAAAAGTAGAAGTACCACATTAACTTTTTTAGTAAAAGTAAAAAGTACTGTACTTGCTTTAAAAAAATACTTAAATCCTCAGAATGCTGAGCAACATCAATGTGGACACTCACAAGACCAAACTTTTTCTTAGAGTTAAACATTCACTGAAAAGCTGCGCTCAGAGTGGTCCATTCATTATTTGACTTGGAGTTTATGTGGGAGGATTGTGAACTATTATTATTTTATCTTACCTCTGAACAACTACAGTGAGGACTGATACAGATTTGTCCTGGCTGGACTGATGAGCTAATGGATAGTCAGATCAGAGCCATTAAGTGGATTGATGTCTTCAAAAATATATTTTAAAAAAAAGCAGTGGTTTTCATGTGAGGACAAACCCCCTTCCTCAATAATAATCAGAGCATTGTTTGGGCAAAGAATCAGCAAAAGCCAACCTCCCATATTTAGACAGATCATTACAACACACATCATCAGACTCTTCTCACCTCGGTCCGCTCTTGTTCACACTGCTGCCTTCTGGGAGGCGCCAACAGACAACAAAAACAAGGACCATGAGGCTAAAGAGCTACTTTTATCCCAGAGCAGTCATAATGTTGAACAACAAAAAAATTCCTCTGGCACAAGTCCAGATTTTTTTTAAACCCTTTTTTGTTTATTGATCACGACCTGTATGAATGAGAATTTTCAGCATGACACAAACTCACAAAACTTTTATTCTTATATTTGATTCTTATACTTTTATTATTTTATTTTTAGCATTGTATTATTTGATATATGCATGTCTTAAGCATGTCTTGGATGTTAGCATGGCGTTAAATTGGTCTCATGATTGTTTCACTAGCTTTTAAACTGAAATATTTATTGTTTTTTTTGTCTAGTATGAACTTATAGTTGTTAATGTTTTGTACCTGAAGGTTGCTTGTAATTCCATTTTACGGGTTACAATTCTGACTACACTACACAAATTTGATTTATAAATACCTGTATTTATTATATTGTCACTTTCACATTACATGATTATTTTATCAGATCTATAATGATACTCCTGCTGTAAATGTCCCAGACTGAACTGGAGGTGCTACAGCTAGTTGTTGCTTCCACTAATTGCACTCCCATTGAATAATAAAATATATATGTAAATAACTGTGTAAGGCTAAGGTTGGTAAAATAACATTTACATGAACTGGAGTGCTGATTTTGAAATAAAAGCTGTTTCAAGGTACCGTAATAATCTTCTCTGTTCTTGGCTCCACTTCAATGAGCTGCTAGCTTGTCATTTCTGACAGATTTAAACTTTATTTCTTCAAATGGAGATAAATCCAAGAGTCACCTAGAAAGGTAAGATATAGACTGTTCATAAAATTTCTTAGAACTCCACTTTAAAAGATCTCAGTGATCCTTTGAGTCCATTTAGTATGTGTGAGCTGCTCTGCTGTATACTATACAAAGTTTATCTATATGAGAGTGAAGGACAGACCTAAAAGAACGTAAACGTCTACTTAAACAACTAAATGTCCAGTACGACCATCCAACACTATGAATACTCATAAGTAAAATGCAAGTAACAATTCCAGAATTGTAAAATTAAAGCGATGGAACGTCTTACTTTGTGCTGTTCCTTCGTTCTTCCTGTGAACTCCTTGGGGAAAATGACAGGTGTTTTGCATCTAATTCTTCCCAAATGCCGTTACGTGGATGCCACTGATTGTAATCAGAGGGACAGACGATGCTGGAGGCCGTTTCCTTTCAGTAACTTTGTGACGGTTTTATTAAAAGGGGTGCCAGCCAGGTATCCCTCCTGACAGTTAGGATGACCAATTTTGAGTTACTTTTGTATTTTTTATTTTTTTTAACCTGTCACACAAGGACCATCCACTTAATGGTGTTGACCCTTTACAATTTGAATGACAAAAAAACCCAACAAAACTTCATCCTTTTTTCTTTTACACAAAAAACAAACAAAACATCTTCCACATAATTTCACTTTTTTTTCTTTCAGGTTTATATTTTTAAATGTCCATAAACAAAATAAACACAAATCCCCCCACACAAAAATAAGTTCTCAAGTCTTTTCTTGTCTTCCACAATCAACAGGTCAAAGGTTCCATATATTTACTGCTCCCATATTTTACTGCTCCACAGCAAGAGCTGTGGAATAACAAAAACAATAATCAGGCCCAAGTGCCATTTAAATGCTTACAATAAAAAACAGGAAAAAGAATAAATAGACTTACAGGTCTCAGATAAAGCAGAATCAGAAATCCATAGGTTGTTTTTGTTTTTGTCATCTGTAATGAACAAATGTAATTTTTGAAATCACTATGGGGCATAACTGATTAATTTTTAGTAATATTAAATATTTAATTCAGGGACTTACGAATAATGAACTGGGTGACGTCACACGCTTCCAGGATCTCCGGATTCACAGCGGAGAGCGCACAGGAGTAGATGCACGTTTCCTTTTTGTTTGTTTCTGTCGGTCCACGGTGATGTCTTCCAGCAGGAAGTGAAGGGTTTTGGCACAGGCGAGGGATTGCACAACCTCGGATTAAATTTTAATAGTTTAACCAGGGACGCAACACTAGTGGAATCCTTGACTCTCTGGTCTGGAGAGAAACTGCCATCTTTTAACTGGAAGGGGAAACGAGCTTGAACAGTGGAGCAATCAGGTGAGTTCACAGCTGTGATCCAGGTGCGTCTTTAAGTGTGGCAGGATGGGAGGGGCCAAGGAAGAACAAAAAGTAATGAGAGCAGCTCTGAAAATGAGCAGGCTGTCACACATCCCCCCCCTTGAGAGGTCCCGAACTAGTAAGGGAGAATACAAGTTACAATTTGATTTCACACACATTTTTCATATTCTTCAATACCACAATTATTTTGCCAATAAGTCAGAAGAAGGGAAGCCATGGAAATCTTCTTCATCACTTTCTTCATTGAATATGTCTAGAATTTTTTGGGCGCTGTGCGTTGTCCACTTCTTCTGCTGTAGGATAGCAAGGTTTGAGTTGTGATATATGAACCACACGAAGGTCTTCACCAGTGTCCTCCAACACAACCTCATAATTGATAGGGCCAGTCCTTCTTGTTATACGATAGGGACCCTTCCATCGTGGGGCAAGTTTGGCTGTGTATGACTGGTTGGTTTTGGACCAGGGGTGAGAACGGAACCACACCCTATCTTTCTCAGCGAAGTAACCATCTCTTCTTCCACGATCATAGTTTCGTTTTTGTCTTTGTTTGGCCTTTGTCTGGTTAACATCAGCCACTCGTCGATGCTCAGTGATTGCTGAGAAAAAGGCAAGCTGTTGATGAGGTTCATTTGACCAGGAAGTACATTCTTTTAGAAAACTGTATTGTTGTTTTCTGTTGAACTTGAACCAGTAACGTTTTTCAGAAACATCAAACTGCAGACCAGAGAGGGAAATGAAATTAAGTCCAATGACTGCAGGGAACGTGAGGTGATGAGCAGACAGGATAACACAAGGCAAGTTTATGGACTGGTTTTGTAAGCTAATGGTGATCTCACTCCATCCCAAAGGTTGTCGTCCTTCTCCATCTGCTAAATATAAAGGTCCTCTCGTCCAAGGTTTAAGTTCTCCATTTAGTCCATTCCACACCTTCTCATTTAGCAGTGTATAAGAGGAACCCGTGTCCATAATTGCAGGTCCTTTCCAGGAATGTATGCTGATAGGAACTATCAACTGGTTTGGTAGTGAATTTGTTGAGGATGTGGCAGAAGGACAGTGTTCACTAGGAAATCCAGAGTTTGTGAGAGACCCAAGAGTCACTGGGCCTGGAGCTGATGAGAGGTGTGATGGACTGCTAGCCGGTGGAGGAGGATTTGAAGGTAAAGGGGATCGATTGGTTCCAGCATGTGGACAGGCTGCAGGGGGATGATTGCCTTTACAACGCCAACAGAATGGTTGAGATGGGCGATTGGGATTTTGGTTGTAGTTTGGTTGTCTTGGCCGTACTGTGTTGTCATGGTGAAGAGGTCTATGTTCAGGTGGCTTAGGGGGTAATTTTACTTGTTTCTTGTGTTCATACTGTTGTTGGTTGTCTCGGTCTCTCTCCAGCTGCTGTCCCAGACGAACAAGTTCATCTACAGTTGTTACTCTGCTACTCCTTAACTGGCTGGCCAATGTAGGATTTATGTTTTTCAGGATCATCTTGACAATGTCCTCATCTTCAATCTGGGGTTTCCAGCGTCTGCACAAAGATTGGTACATATATATGAAATCTCTGATGCTCTCATTCTCTCCTTGAACTCTGGTCCTCACTCGTTCTGCCAGCTCGTCCTCATAGTCCTCAGAGAGAAAAGCGGCCTGAAACTGCTTTTGAAAATCAGCCCAGGTATTAACCTTGTATCTGGCTACATCCCACCAGTCTCTGGCTGTGCCATGCAACACATTCCTTAATGTAGCCATAAGTTCTTCATCTGTTAATGAATTTAGAGCCAAATAATCCTCACACCGTTCCAGATATTGTAGAGGATCAGGGGGGTCTTCTAATTTTCCATACGTTGGAAACAATAATTTCACAGGGCTTTTCCCCTGGTCTCGACTCCTGTTTAGTAAAAAGGTGGTGCCACCTGGTGCTATACCAGGCCGAACAGTAGATTCCATCCGGGGTCTGTTGGTAAATGTTATTGATTTTGGTACACCCTGATACATTGTCTGTGCAGTGTCATCCATTATTGTGGTCTGATGGCAGGTCTGAACTGGTTGGATTTTTGTGACTATTTCCTCTGTTACAGATTTGATGGTGGTTTGACATGCTGAAATCTCCCCCTGCAAGCGGGAAACCTCTTCTTGCAGAGCAGAGATGCTGGCTGTAACTGGGGTGAGAAGGGATTTGAACTCCTCTAGTAGCTCAGACTGATGGTGTTTCAGTCTCCATCCAAGAGCGGCTTTCGTTTGTGAGAGTAAATATTCCAACTGTGCATCCATCCGTTTGTATTGTTCTTGTCCATGGTCTTGAATTAATTTTTTCACACTTTTTATTGTTGTGTCCCTCATATTGCTCATCTCCCATCTAACACTGGTTTTTATTTCCTCCATGGCAGTTTTTAACTCCGTTTCTGGAACATCAGGTGCAGCCTGTGTTTTGTGTTGAGCTTGGGAAGGAGGCTGTGGTAGCAAAGGGGAATCCAACATCAAATCCAGATTGGTTAATTCCATGTCCAGGAGAGAGTATGCTGTGGAGCATAAAGGGGTCATCACATTTGGGAGGGTGGAAGTGATTGGAGGGTGATCTATTCTGTTTGCTTCTGTGCTCATTTTATTTTTTTATTTTTCTTATTTATTTATATTTTTTATTTATTTTGTAGTGCTGATCATAAAGTTGTCATTCAAAAAAACTGTCCCATCTGGGGTGCCATTTTTTATGTGACGGTTTTATTAAAAGGGGTGCCAGCCAGGTATCCCTCCTGACAGTTAGGATGACCAATTTTGAGTTACTTTTGTATTTTTTATTTTTTTTAACCTGTCACACAAGGACCATCCACTTAATGGTGTTGACCCTTTACAATTTGAATGACAAAAAAACCCAACAAAACTTCATCCTTTTTTCTTTTACACAAAAAACAAACAAAACATCTTCCACATAATTTCACTTTTTTTTCTTTCAGGTTTTATATTTTTAAATGTCCATAAACAAAATAAACACAAATCCCCCCACACAAAAATAAGTTCTCAAGTCTTTTCTTGTCTTCCACAATCAACAGGTCAAAGGTTCCATATATTTACTGCTCCCATATTTTACTGCTCCACAGCAAGAGCTGTGGAATAACAAAAACAATAATCAGGCCCAAGTGCCATTTAAATGCTTACAATAAAAAACAGGAAAAAGAATAAATAGACTTACAGGTCTCAGATAAAGCAGAATCAGAAATCCATAGGTTGTTTTTTGTTTTTGTCATCTGTAATGAACAAATGTAATTTTTGAAATCACTATGGGGCATAACTGATTAATTTTTAGTAATTTTAAATATTTAATTCAGGGACTTACGAATAATGAACTGGGTGACGTCACACGCTTCCAGGATCTCCGGATTCACAGCGGAGAGCGCACAGGAGTAGATGCACGTTTCCTTTTTGTTTGTTTCTGTCGGTCCACGGTGATGTCTTCCAGCAGGAAGTGAAGGGTTTTGGCACAGGCGAGGGATTGCACAACCTCGGATTAAATTTTAATAGTTTAACCAGGGACGCAACACTAGTGGAATCCTTGACTCTCTGGTCTGGAGAGAAACTGCCATCTTTTAACTGGAAGGGGAAACGAGCTTGAACAGTGGAGCAATCAGGTGAGTTCACAGCTGTGATCCAGGTGCGTCTTTAAGTGTGGCAGGATGGGAGGGGCCAAGGAAGAACAAAAAGTAATGAGAGCAGCTCTGAAAATGAGCAGGCTGTCACAACTTCAGGGGATCTTTCAACCAGCAGGGAGCTTAAATGCTGAAGTGCTTTTAACCAATCAGAACAAAAACATACACAAACTAATGCACTATACAGCATGTTCGTTCTAAATTTATGACCAGAGAACAGCTGCTAAATTGTCTGAATAAAACATTGCCGCACTTTGTCACAGTTTATAGAAAAAAAAATTATAATTCTTGTTTACTTCACACCAACAATGAAGTGTAATCACCTGCAGAAATATGTTTTGGTTGTGTGAAAATCTCTTCATCAATACAGTAGATGTTTATTTTTATTTTTTAATTCTGTCACCAACGTCTTCAGTTGTGTGTAGATTATAAAAGCCTTCCATTAAAATAAAATATTGCAGATGCCTGTTTGTCTGCTAAATGTCTCAGAAACCACTGAGCATGTTTTAATGAAACTCGCGGAAAGTGAATGTACCTACAACTGATGACCTTTTGAGTAGGGATGCACCAATCCACATTTTTTACTTCCAATCTGATCCCGATCCCCAAATCTGGATATCGGCCGATACAATACCTTTCCGATATCATCATCATTATTGATTTTATATGTGGCTGTAATAATCTCCTCTCTACAGGCAAGTACAATTTGTACAAATATATGCATGAATGTCCAAAAAGACAACTTGAGGTAAGTTTTATTAATGTTGCATACGTTTCAAAGTTAAAATTAAACCCTGCTAACATAAAACATGTTTCTTTATTTTATTTCTAGCTTTAAAGTGGATATTAAGGTGATTAATTTAAGTGACTGTCTAATTTTCTTTTTTTAATAAGGGGCAGATATAAGAATTGTTTTCTTTTTTTTTGCATTCTTTTCATTCAATGTTTTTTTATTATTATTGATGGTTTTATTTATTCTTTTAAATTAATGAATTAAATAAAAATAAATAAATAAATGGCTTTTAACATCTGCTAAGTTCAGGGCATAAACCAGCACAGACATATTCCTGTTTTTTAGTATTTTCTATCGCTTTATAATGTAGCTGTTTCTACTTTGTACTTCGTTTTCTTTTTATATGTAGCCTATAATTTTCTTGTAATTTTCAATTCATATACTTTTTTTATGATTGTCTACTGTTGTACTGATAAATATCTTCTGGACGGTAAACTATATCTTGGCTGCAAGTATCAAGCTGCGAAATCCTTCATTTTCTACAGCTGATAGCAGTTGGTCGTTAATAAAGTTTAGCAACTTCTCTGTAAACATTCGAACTCCATGGCTTCAGCGGTGTGTTCTTCTCATTCAATCCAAAGCAGGCAGTCTGATTTCGGTCAGCCGTGCTCAGTCTGCCCCTCCTCCGAGATGGGCACGGATTGGGCACGGCTGGCTGGGGTCAGGCTGTCTGCTTCATGTTGAGCAAGAGTAGCGCCCCGCTGAAGCCACGGAGCTCAAATGTCTAATGTAAAACTAAATTTACCGTGCTGGTGAAGATTCTCAGTCGTCCAGGACATGATAAAATCAAAAAAAGGCGTTCAATACAAGATCAACTGGACTTTATTTGTAGCAACAAGACGTTTCGCTTCTCATCCGAGGAGCTTTATCAATTCAGTGAGGAGACAGTGAGAGGGAGAAGTTATAACAGTGTGTGACTTGTCAATTTACATACAGTAGGATGTGTGTGTGTTTTCTGTAAGCTCTGTTTTCACACACTGAACTTTGAATGGGTCACAGGTACGTGTTATCCCAAGTATGTGGGCGTGTTAGTTTCCAATTTACATATGTTGGTGCGTGTCAATGGCTTATCCTGTTATAACTTCTCCCTCTCACTAGCTGTGTTTCCATCAAGGTTTCTTGATGCGCATTTTGAAGCATCGCATCAGAAAAGCTGAATGGAAACGGCAAAATTCGAGTTAACTTCCTCTAATTTGCTCAAAAGTTGATACGCTCACTTGAGGTGGTTTTTGGGGGTTTCGAAACAGAGCAGATGCGCAAAACGACAGATGGAAACAGATTTGCCGACTCAGTTCTGCCGTAGCGAACATTCACGTCACGTGACTGATCAGCTGTTTCCGCTCCGGACAACATGTAACATCGCTAAAACTAGTTGGCATGACAGAATAAATACAACTTGCCCGATAGCAACACGTACCTGAAATATTCTCTCCATTTTGCCGAGATGTGTGGCCGGGTTCTGTTTTCAACCGCTACTTCCTGTTTACTGTAGACATGCGTAACGCTGACGTCTGACGTAATGACGCTGTGCGTGGCCTGGTAAATGCGCTTCAAGCCAGTTGATGGAAACACTTCTGATCCGCATTAATATGTATTTACATTTTTGCGAGATTTCGAAAATTAGCTCAAAATTCGAAATGAAAATAGATGGAAACACGGTTACTGTCTCTTCGGATGAGAAGCGAAACGTCTTGTTGTTACAAATAAAGTCCAGTTGTTCTGTATTGAACGCCTTTTTTGATTACATTTACCGTGGTTTAATGTGGTGCTACGGCTCCTAGCCACACCTCCATTCAGGAAATCCATACCATGGTTTGATGCCAACGTGCAGAGCAGCTGACAGGGAATCTCATGAGGAGAAGTTTCAGCAGACACTGACATGCATCATGGATCGGAAATCTCTGCAGATTGGATCAGAAAAATCCGATACGTAAATTATGTTGGTATCGGAGGCCGATACCGATACAGATCAGTTCAGTCCCATCCCTATTTTTGAGTGAACCATATTCAAGATGGACATCATAACTATTTGAAATAAGCCAATAACTGACAATAATTCAGTCAGTTTTACAGATATAGAGCTAAAATCTGGTAAAATTTGGTAGCTGCCATCACAACATATATTCCAATTGCAAGCAGATCATGCAGGATCTATATTTAAAAAGTAGGCATGCAAGGCTGTGGGCTGAATGCATTCTTTGAATAATAATATATATTTTTTTATTACTGTATAAGTTTGTGTTCTTCTGTTCATGCTGCTGTTTTGAGCTAAACTACAAACAACCTGAAAATAAAGGATCCTGTTAGCACTATTATCATTTCTTCTCATTTTAGCTCAGTTGATTTGGACATCTTAAAAATATGTACAGTGTCTGAACTACTGTGTGATAAAAACAAACTGAACTAACTAACTAAACGAACTAATGAATGAACCATTAAAAACAAACACTGCACTAAAAGGCCTAATATCCGGGGAGATACAACAGTATGCAAGTCTATGTATCTGCCACATATCCAGTATGTTTCCGGTGATATACGGGAAGATCTCATCTTTAACAGATCCTAGTACAGGATATCCCATGTATACCCATCCGTGATAGATCCTAGCACTGGATATTTTCTGGATACTCATACATGATCAATCCAAGTATAGGATATTTTCTGGATACACATCTGCTATAGATCCTAGTATAGAATATTTTATGTATACCCATACTTGAGATATCCTAGTATTGGATATTTTCTGGATACCTATATGAGAAAGATCCTACTATTGGATATTTTTTGGATACCTATATGTGAAAGATCCTACTATTGGATATTTTCCATATACGTATCTGTGATAGATCCTAGTATTGTATATTTTTGGATACCCAAACATAATAAATCCTAGCATTGGATATTTTCCAGATACAAATCTGTGATAGATCCTAGTATTGGATATTTTGTGGATACTCATACATAATAAATCCTAGTATTGGATATTTTCGGGATACACATCTGTGATAGATCCTAGTATTTGATATTTTCTGGATACCCATACATAATAAATCCTATTATTGTATATTTTCCGGATACACATCTGGCAGATCCTCATATTGCATATTTTCTGGATATCCATACATAATAAATCCTAGCATTGGATATTTTCCGGATACACATCTGTGATAGATCCTAATGTTGGATATTTTTTGGATACCCATCTGACAGATCCTCATATAGGATATTTTCTGGATACCCATACATAATAAATCCTAGCATTGGATATTTTCCGGATACACATCTGTGATAGATCCTAATGTTGGATATTTTCTGGATACCCATCTGACAGATCCTCATATAGGATATTTTCTGGATACCCATACATAATAAATCCTAGCATTGGATATTTTCCGGATACACATCTGTGATAGATCCTAATGTTGGATATTTTCTGGATACCCATCTGACAGATCCTCATATAGGATATTTTCTGGATACCCATACATAATAAATCCTAGCATATGGATATTTTCCGGATATACATCTGACAGATCCTAGTATTGGATATTGTCTAGATACCCATACTTAAAAAATCCTAGCATTTGGATACTTTCCGGATACACATCTGTGATAGATCCTAATATTGGATATTTTCTGGATACCTATACATAGTAAATCCTAGTATTTGACATTTTCCAGATACACATCTGACAGATCCTCATATTAGATATTTTCTGGATACCCATACATAATAAATCCTAGCATTTGGATATTTCCGGATACACATCTGACAGATCCTAGTATTGGATATTGTCTGGATACCCATACATAAAAAATCCTAGCATTTGGATACTTTCCGGATACACATCTGTGATAGATCCTAATGTTCGATATTTTCTGGATACCCATACATAGTAAATCGTAGTATTTGACATTTTCCGGATACACATCTGACAGATCCTCATATAGGATATTTTTTGGATACCTATACATAAAAAATCCTAGCATTTGGATAATTTCCGTATACACATCTGTGATAGATCCTAATATTGGATATTTTCTGGATATCCATACATATTAAATCCAAGTATTGGATATTTTCCAGATACACATCTGACAGATCCTAGTATTGGATATTGTCTGGATACCCATACATGAAAAATCCTAGTATAGGATATTTTCCGTATATATATATATATATATATATATATATATATATACAAGCCCAAAACCAGAAAAGTTGGCACGTTGTGCAAATCGCAAATAAAAACAGAATACAATGACTTGCAAATCTTTTTCAACCCATATTCAACTGAATAGAATGCAAAGACAATATATTTAATGTTCGAACGGAGAAACTTTATTTTGTTTTGCAAATAACCATTAACTTAGAATTCAATGGCAGCAACACATTGCAAAAAAGTTGGCACAGGGACATATTTACCACTGTGTTACATCGCCTTTCCTTTTAACAACACTCAGTAAACGTTTGGGAACTGAGGAGACCAATTTTTGAAGCTTTTCAGGTGGAATTCTTCCCCATTCTTGCTTGATGTACAGCTTAAGTTGTTCAACAGTCCGGGGTCTCCGTTGTCGTATTTTACGTTTCATAATGCGCCACACATTTTCAATGGGGGACAGGTCTGGACTGCAGGCAGGCCAGGGGAGGACCCGCACTCTTTTGCTACGAAGCCACGCTGTTGTAACACGTGCAGAATGTGGCTTGGCATTGTCTTGCTGAAATAAGCTGGGGCGTCCATGAAAAAGACGTCGCTTGGATGGCAGCATATGTTGCTCCAAAACCTGTATGTACCTTTCAGCATTAATGGTGCCTTCACAGATGTGTAAGTTACCCATGCCTTGGGCACTAATGCACCCCCATACCATCACAGATGCTGGCTTTTGAACTTTGCGCCTATAACAGTCCTGATGGTTCTTTTCCTCTTTGGTCCGTAAGACACGACGTCCACAGTTTCCAAAGACAATTTGAAATGTGGACTCATCAGACCACAGAACACTTTTCCACTTTGCATCAGTCCATCTCAGATGAGCTCGGGCCCAGCAAAGCCGGCGGCGTTTCTGGATCTTGTTGATGAATGGCTTTTGCTTTGCATAGTAGAGCTTTAACTTGCACTTACAGATGTAGCGACGAACTGTAGTTACTGACAGTGGTTTTCTGAAGTATTCCTGAGCCCATGTGGTGATATCTTTTACACACTGATGTCGGTTTTTGATGCAGTACCGCCTGAGGGATCGAAGGTCACGGGCATTCAATGTTGGTTTTCGGCCTTGCCCCTTACGTGTAGTGATTTCTCCAGATTCTCTGAACCTTCTGATGATATTACGGACCGTAGATGGTGAAATTCCTAAATTCCTTGCAATAGCTCGTTGAGAAAAGTTGTTCTTGAACTGTTCGACAATTTGCCCACGCATTTGTTCACAGAGTGGTGACCCTCGCCCCATCCTTCTATGTGGATGACTGAGCATGTCAAGGAAGCTGCTTTTATACCCAATCATGGCACCCACTTGTTCCCAATTTGCATGTTCACCTGTGGGATATTCCAAATAAGTGTTTGATGAGCATTCCTCAAATTTCTCTGTCTTCTTTGTCACTTGTGCCAGCTTTTTTGAAACATGTTGCAGGCATCAAATTCCAAATGAGCTAATAATTGCAAAAAATAACAAAGTTTACCGGTTCGAACGTTAAGTATGTGGTCTTTGCAGTGTGTTCAATTGAATATAGGTTGAAAAAGATTTGCAAGTCATTGTATTCTGTTTTTATTTGCGATTTCCACAACGTGCCAACTTTTCTGGTTTTGGGCTTGTATATATATATATATATATATATATATATATATATATATATATATATATATATATATATATATATATATATACTGTTACTCCCAAACTCCCTCCTAAACAATTTAAATTTACATACTGTATACAATATTTTAAATAAACAATCCATACAGCATGTGTTGTTTATGTAAAATATTGTATATATAGTAGTATTAAAATTTAAATTGTTTATTTAAGAAGGGAGTTTGGGAGTAACAGGTGATGAGTGTGATTGCAACCTGGTACGTGTCATGACAAAAGTTGACTGAACTTGAACTATCCTACTTTGCTGTTTTTCACTTATCGCTAGTGGGCGTGTTCCCACCAGCAATATGCATGGTCCAGCGCACCTCATGGTCCCAAACACCTGTGATAAACGAGGGACTATATAAAACTAACAAACCGGTGTGTGTGTTTGTCTTTTTTTTTAAGTAAAAACTAATTTAAATTATTTTCAGAAATGCTGTCTTGAATAATTTTGTAGATGTTGAACAACACTATGCAAAACATTAAAATTTCTTTGTTTAAAAGAGCATTTATTGTACAGTAGTTTGTTTTGGGCATGTTTTATGTTTGAGTTTTTTGTTAAATAAGTTCTATTCTATTCACATAATAAATGTTTACTCAGCAGAGGTAAAAAGTAATACTGACAATAATTCACATTAGCCTTTAAAGAACCTTGACCAAAAGACATTTTTCATCTTATTTTGTTCACTTCTGCTTAGTTGAGAAAGTCCCAATTGTTCCTTTAGGACTAAGGCATTACCATCTGGTTCCCACTGAAAACCCATTCGGGGCCCGTTAAACCCATACAAAAAGGCCTAATATCTGGGGAGATACAACAGTATGCAAGTTTACGTATCTGCCACATATCCAATATGTTTCTGGTGCTATACGGGGATCTTAGTACAGGATATCCCACGCATACCCATCTGTGATAGATCCTAGTATTGGATATCTTCTGGATACCCATCCATAATAAATCCTAGTATTGGATATTTTCCAGATACCCATACATGAAAAATCCTAGAGTAGGATATTGTCTGGATATGTATATTTAACTGTACACTTGCATATTGTGTGTGTGTGTGTGTGTGTGTGTGTATGTGCGTGTGTGTGTGTGTGTGCAAGGGGTTATGGAGAACAAGATCTGTGAGTTTGGTGGTCCTATCACTGCGTTTAGTTGGAAATCCTAACCCCAATTTGTTAAAATACAAATACCCATAATTCATAGGGAGAACGTAGGACGGACAGGAATCTCATAAATTGCGGTCAGGGAGTTATGGAGAACAAGATCTGTGAGTTTGGTGGTCCTATCACTGCGTTTAGGTGGAAATCCTAACCCTAATTTGTCCAAATACAAATACCCATAATTCATAGGGAGAACGTAGGACGGACAGGAATCTCATAAATTGCGGTCAGGGAGTTATGGAGAACAAGATCTGTGAGTTTGGTGGTCCTATCTCTGCGTTTAGTTGGAAATCCTAACCCTTGGTCAAAATACCATAATCCAAAAAAAAAGTGTTGGGAAAGTGTTGAAAGTTCCGATCAGCTCTGCAAGGTGCTGGCCAATATCTTTAACACCTCATGCCCTGTAGACAGATCCCGTCTGCCTGAAGACCACACCACCATCATCCCAGTCCAAAAAAGCTCTACAGTAGCCGTGTTTCCATCAAGGTTTCTAGGTGCGCATTTTGAAGTAGCGCAGCAGAAAAGCTTAATGGAAACGGCAAAATGCGAGGTTACTTCCTGAAATACGCTAAAAAGTTTATACGCTCGCTTGAGGTGGTTTTTGGGATGTTCGGAAATGAGCAGATGCGCACAACGACAGATGGAAACACATTTTCCGACTCATTTCTGACGTAGCGAACATTCACGTCACGTGACGTTCAGCTTTTTCCGCTCCGGACAACATGTAACATCGCTAAAACTAGTTTGCATGACAGAATAAATACAACTCGCCTGATAGCAACACATACCTGAAATATTCTCTCCATTTTGACGAGATGTGTGGCCGGGTTCTGTTTTCAACTGCTACTTCCTGTTTACTGTAGACATGCGCAGTGCTGACGTCTGACGTAATGACGCTGACGTCTGACGTAATGACGCTGACGTCTGACGTAATGACGCTGTGCGCGGCTTGGAAGAAGTGCTTCAAGCCAGTAGATGGAGAAACACTTCTGATCTGCATTAATTTGTATTTACATATTTGCGAGGTAGCTCAAATTTCGCAATTAAAATGGATGGAAACACAGCTAGTGACTGCTCTGAATGACTGTTGGCCAGTGGCCCTCACCCGATAGTCGCTAAATGCTTCGAAAAACTGTTCATGACCCACATCAAAACAACCATCATCAACAAGGACCCTCGAGTATGCATACTGTGAGAACCAATCAACAGAGGATACCATCTCCTCTGTGGTCCACACTGCTCTCACCCACCTGGAACAGAAGGACTCATACACCCATATGCTCTTTGTGGACTTCACATCTGCCTTCAAAATCATGATCCCCCAAACCCTAATGGACAAATTACTAACACTAGGACTAAGCCCCTCCATTTGCAACTGGTTCCTTGACTTCTTAACTAACAGACTTCAGTCAGTGATGATCCACAACTTCTCCTCTTCCACCATAACCCTCAGCACTGGCTCTCCTCAAGGATGTGTGTTGAGCCCTCTCCTGTTCACTCTGCTCACATATGATTGTGCAGATACCCATCCAGGTTGATAGACAAACTATCCACACTTGGACTAAGCCCCTCTATTTGTAACTGGGTCTTAGACTTCTTAACAAACAGACCACAGTCCGTGAAGATCCACAACTTCTCCTCCTCCACCATCACCCTCAGCACTGGCTCTCCTCAGGGATGTGTGCTGAGCCCTCTTCTGTTCACTCTGCTCACATATGATTGTACAGCCACACATCCAGGCTGTCATATTGTTAAGTTTGCAGATGATACAGCTGTGGTGGGATGCATCACAGATAATGATGAATCCAGCTACAGACAGGAGGTGGAACATCTGGAGAGCTGGTGCAAAGAGAACAACCTTCACATGAATGTGAAGAAGACGAAGGAGATGATTGTGGACTTCAGAAGGAACAAACACACCCACACCCCACTGTATATAGGTGGATCTGCGGTGGAGGTGGTCTCCAGCTACAAATACCTGGGTGTACACATGAATGATAACCTCAGCTGGAGCAACAACACCACCAGCCTGATCAAGAAAGGTCATCAGAGACTCTACTTCCTCAGACGGCTGAGACGAGCCGGTCTGAGAAGCTCAGTCCTCACCTCGTTCTACAGGTGTGCAGTGGAGAGCGTCCTGTGCTCCAGCATCAACGTGTGGCATGGAGGCTGCACAGTTGCAGAGAGGAAAGCTCTACAAAGAGTGGTGAAGGCTGCACAGAAGTCTGTGGGAGTCAGTCTCCCCACCATCACAGACATTTACACCTCCAGATGCAGAAAAAGAGCCACCTGCATCATGAAAGACCTCACTCACACAGCACACTCACTCTTTGCACCACTCCCCTCGGGACGGAGGTTGAGGAGCATCAAATGTAGAACCACTAGACTGAGGAACAGCTTCTACCCTGAGGCTGTCAGACTCATGAATAAATAAATAATAAGAATAAACACTGCAAAATGTCACATCATGTTGATACTGATCTGTTTCTTGTTGCTGCGTTCATCTGTGACCATCTGCTCATAATGACTCATGTTCGTGCTGCTGTTTATAATGATGTTTTTCTACTACATTAGGGCTTAGTGTATTACTAGCTGATGTCTCTCTTAGTTAATCCTAGATGTTATTATTGTTTTTCTCTTGCATTTGTTGTTGGATGTAACTGGGACCCTAATCTCGTTTTCAACACATGTACTACATGCGGTGCAAATGACAATAAATTCTCTCTGACTCTCTGACTCTGATAAAGTTTGCAGCTGATACAGCTGTGGTGGGATGCATCACAAACTATGATGAGTCCAGCTACAAGCAGGAGGTGGAACACCTGGAGAGCTGGTGCAAAGCCTGATCAAGAAAGTTCACCAGAGACTCTATTTCCTCAGGCGGCTGAGACGAGCTGGTCTGAGAAGCTCAGTCCTCACCTCGTTCTACAGGTGTGCAGTGGAGAGCGTCCTGTGCTCCAGCATCAACGTGTGGCATGGAGGCTGCACAGTTGCAGAGAGGAAAGCTCTACAAAGAGTGGTGAAGGCTGCACAGAAGTCTGTGGGAGTCAGTCTCCCCACCATCACAGACATTTACACCTCCAGATGCAGAAAAAGAGCCACCTGCATCATGAAAGACCTCACTCACCCAGCACACTCACTCTTTGCACCACTCCCCTCGGGACGGAGGTTGAGGAGCATCAAATGTAGAACCACTAGACTGAGGAACAGCTTCTACCCTGAGGCTGTCAGACTCATGAATAAATAAATAATAAGAATAAACACTGCAAAATGTCACATCATGCTGATACTGATCTGTTTCTTGTTGCTGCGTTCATCTGTGACCATCTGCTCATGTTCGTGCTGCTGTTTATAATGATGTTTTTCTACTACATTAGGGCTTAGTGTATTACTAGCTGATGTCTCTCTTAGTTAATCCTAGATGTTATTATTGTTTTTCTCTTGCATTTGTTGTTGGATGTAACTGGGACCCTAATCTCGTTTTCAACACATGTACTACATGCGGTGCAAATGACAATAAATTCTCTCTGACTCTCTGACTCTGATAAAGTTTGCAGCTGATACAGCTGTGGTGGGATGCATCACAAACTATGATGAGTCCAGCTACAAGCAGGAGGTGGAACACCTGGAGAGCTGGTGCAAAGCCTGATCAAGAAAGTTCACCAGAGACTCTATTTCCTCAGGCGGCTGAGACGAGCTGGTCTGAGCAGCTCAGTCCTCACCTCCTTCTACAGGTGTGCAGTGGAGAGCATCCTGTGCTCCAGCATCAATGTGTGGCATAGAGGCTGCACAGCTGCAGAAAGAAAAGCTCTGCAGAGAGTGGTGAAGGCTGCACAGAAGATGTTGGAGTCAGTCTCCCCACCATCACAGACATTTACACCTCCAGATGCAGGAAGAGAGCCACCTGCATCATGAAGGACCACACTCACCCAGCACACACACTTTTTGCCCCACTCCCCTCAGGAAGGATGTTGAGGAGCATTAAGTGTAGAACCACTAGACTGAGGAACAGCTTCTACCCTGAGGCTGTTAGACTCATGAATATCTAACCAGAATGGTCACTGTGAAATATCACATCATATTGCTGCTGATCTGTTTCACGTTGCTGCTGATCTGTTTCATGTTGCTGCTGATCTGTTTCATGTTGCTGCTGATCTGTTTCATGTTGCTGCTGATCTGTTTCATGTTGCTGCTGATCTGTTTCATGTTGCTGCTGATCTGTTTCATGTTGCTGCTGATCTGTTTCATGTTGCTGCTGATCTGTTTCATGTTGCTGCTGATCTGTTTCATGTTGCTGCTGATCTGTTTCATGTTGCTGCTGATCTGTTTCATGTTGCTGCTGATCTGTTTCATGTTGCTGCTGATCTGTTTCATGTTGCTGCTGATCTGTTTCATGTTGCTGCTGATCTGTTTCATGTTGCTGCTGATCTGTTTCATGTTGCTGCTGATCTGTTTCATGTTGCTGCTGATCTGTTTCATGTTGCTACTGATCTGTTCATGTTGCTGCTGATCTGTTTCATGTTGCTGCTAATCTGTTTCATGTTGCTGCTGATCTGTTTCATGTTGCTACTGATCTGTTCATGTTGCTGCTGATCTGTTACATGTTGCTGGTGCTGGGTGGGCTAGCAGTGGTTCCCAACCCTGGTCCTTGAGGAACACCATCTTGCATGTTTAAGTTGCTTCTCTGCTCCAACACACCTGATCCAGTGATTTTAATGACTTCATGTTCTGCAGAAGCCTGTAAATAACCTGTTTATTAAAATCAGGTGTGTCGGAGCAGAGGAACCACTAAAACATGCTGGATGGTGTTCCTCAAGGTTGGGAACCCCTGGGCTATACAAAGGAGGCATACTTGAATGACATTCTTTGGGGGGTGGGGTCATCAAACCATAATAACAGGAGCTTCATTGAAGTCCCTCTAGGCTCTGGGTGAGAGCATTTTGCTGTTTGTCCTCACTACCCCTCCTCCTCTCTTCACCCCTCCCCTCCCTTCCCAGCTCTGGGTGAGAGCATTTTGCTGTTTGTCCTCACTACCCCTCCTCCTCTCTTCACCCCTCCCCTCCCTTCCCAGCTCTGGGTGAGAGCATTTTGCGGGGGTTATCACATTTTAAATAAGCTTAAATGTTGAGGAGAATTGGTTGTAATTTTTCTCAGTACATTACCTTACTTGTCAGTAAATATTATTACTTACTGTTTTTGCATAACGTGTAGTCACGAAAACAAGGTACTATAAGAAATTGGAGCGGTCCACCCCCTTCTTTTTTTTTTACTAGTGGTATGTCCCTACCGAGTCACAACCTCTTCCGGATTTCATCATGCTGCTGGTTTGCAACGTGCGTCGACTGAACCCTGGAATTGAATGCTACTCTGAGCACCTCTGCAGTAAGTTGGGTGATTTAATCTTATCTATGTTTATTTAAAAATACCTACGTTGTTTTGTACGTATGTCGCAGTTTAATATAAGTCAACTAACATAAAAATTCATGAATATTGGCGTGTACTTATTAATTTAGCTCCGTTTACAAATAGAAACTGAACCGTACAGTTTCGGTGTATTGTTGTCAGACCTATTCGTTAACATTTCGCTGTGTTTCGAAACTCAAGTGTTATTTTAATCTTTTGTCAACCCGGGCAAATTCAAACGGGCCAATGAGCGCTGCTACTGACTGACGTTGTGCGAGTAAACCAATCAAAAGCGTAGGGGGGGGGGGTTTCGCACAACGTGATTCAGTAACAATGCGCGATTACAGACCAATCGCATGCTGTTACTGAATCACGTGGTGCGAGTCAGCAAATCAAAACCGTGCATATTGGGTGACTCATGCCAAAACAGGAAAAATTGTAATATATAATCCTTTTTCAATGTTTTATTTGTTCTTACAACCTTTTTATATTGATTCTTATCTTTTTGTAACTGTTGCCGAGACACTTTTCTCCCAGCAGAAACTTTATTCTCTGATGCTTGCAGAGGATCCCAGACTGCACGGAGGACGGCTTTAATCACAAAAGAAGCGCCGTGGTCCCCCACCACCCCACCCCACTCTCTGCCTTGCTAGTCTAGATGCTCATTTCATCATCAGAGAAACTGACACCGATATATTTACATGGAAGGGGAACAGCAGAGGAATTTGGAGGCATGTTGGCTGGGAGATCAGACGCCCGGTTTATAGAAAGAAGGCAGCGCAAATAAACAACACCAAAGGCCCCTGGAGCCGCAAACACACACAGACACCCACACCTGGATACACCTGGAAAACACACACTTGCGCGGTTTGAAGTTTGGCAGGAGTGGCAAGTCGAATAAAGTGTGTGACGCGTGATGCAAGGAAGGAGAGGAAACCGTCTTCAAATGATTATCAATACAATCGGCTGTGCCAGGCGCAGCAGTTTAACCTCTTTAGCGCGCCGGGTGTCTGCTAACTGGATGTGACGCCTCCTCTGGAAGGCGCCTTCTGTGGCGTCGTCTTCACACAGGCTCACAGGGGCCTGACGGGGAGCGGGGAGTCCCAGTTTAACTGCGCCGCGTCCCCCCTTTGACAATACCCAAACTCAGATATAATAACGCAACAAATTCCCCAGCTTGCCTGAGAATAAACAATAAAAAACAACAACAACAAACAGGTTGTGATGCGTGGCAGGAGTGTGCGAGGCAAGCGATTCAAGTGCAACAGATGTCTCAACTTAGCCTGTTTATGGGAATCAACTTTTCCTGACTGCTCACTTTTTCCTAAGAATATCAACATCTTAACGTGCAGTAAAGGACAAACACGAATGATTCGTCGCATTTGTAAACACTGACAGAAGTACAAACGATAAACAGACTCGCTATAAGAATCGAACACCTACGGCAATTTATAACTCCGCCCGGGCTGCTGTTTTTACATATCACGCCAAAACAGGCTGATTTTTAAACCGTCACTTATCGCAAAACCCACTCGTTGTCGCCCGTCGCTGAAGGCGGGGCGATAATGTTTTTACCCGCAAAGTATTTTACAACTCACTGGACAAACCTGAATGAAACTTGTCTTTGGACGTACCCCGATAACTGGTTAGCGATTCGTTTCAAGATTACATCGAAGCAATCTTAGCACAAAAGTGGCCATGACCTGGTCAATTTTATAAACACCGAGCTAAAATTTGGCGTGGTAGTAGCCGAAACCAATCCCCAGATCATAATCTGAGAGTTAACTGATCGCACAAGGTCTGTGTTGTAAATTTGCCATCAACTATTTTAATCAACTCTATGTCTGTTGGCAAGAACCACTGGAGAGACATTAATGAAACTTTAAGGAAGTATTTACAGTATTTTCTGGACTATAGGTCGCACCTTTATATAAGTCGCTTTGTCCAATTATTGTCAATAAATTGAAAAAATCCATAAACAGGTTGCACCTTTATATAAGTCGCATCTATTATCCATCACCGCTACGCTACGCTGAAAATGACAACCACAGAAGCATGCACGGAAGGACTTTTCACAAGATTAACACGGTAAAAACAATTATTTGTCTGCTGAAAATTATAGCAAACGTGTCTTAGCTTAACCGTTCCTTAATAAATTCACGTAATGGTCAAATCTTCTGGATTTAAATGTTTTCGCTTTGAAAAAGTACAAGGAAAAACAACGAAGCTAACCGCGACACATTTACGTCTATAAAACATCAAATTTTATCTCAAATAACAGCAAAAGCTAAAAGTTTGTAAATGTACATCTAGTGATTACTTTCTGTAAGTTTGAAAAAAATCTGCTGTGTGGTTTATGAGCTATTTGCTCAAACGTCCAAGGAAAAATC
>JBBPBX010022206.1:6075-20286 GCA_038048925.1 Garcialebias charrua
ATATCAGAAAAGCAAACTGTAGCTTTTTAAATCTAATTGCACACTGCCCAGTTCAATCCAAATACATAGGAACAGATACACGTATAGTAAATTATAAAACCCTGTTAGTTAAATTTTTCTAAGGAAGCCAAATCTCAGTCTTTACCATTCACTGGATGGTGGGAGACAGGGAAAAAGAGAAACAGGTCATTTTGGCTGTTAAGACATTTTTTAATTCCCTGACTTGGAGCTTTTATCACACTTTAATTTTGAAAAATCTACACCGATGTGAACCCAAGATTAAGCATTATCTTGCAGTCGGTCCTATGGTACAAATGTAACTTCTTCAAATGTTTTACTGAACATAAAATTAAGAAAACAAAGAGTCAGTAATTACAAATCAATGTTTGTAACTATCTGAATGAGCAGCACTACCTGTAAGTCTGAAAAAACATAGTCCCGTCAGTTAAAGATTTAGGAGAAATATGACGTTGACTGTTAAATCATATTACTTGCACAATCACATACTCATACACACGTGCCAAAACACTCACATGCACACAAACATTATGGAGCTCTAAATAACTTCAAAATACCTATCCATCCACACAAACTTTCCATTCTTGAAATGTGCATGTGTTGTACATTGTATTTGTTGTGTGCCAACAAGATCCTCTAGATGTGTGTCTATACTCTTTTAGGTGTATTTGTACAACAGCAAGCTGACTCAGCCCTGACAGTAGCAAACAGAATCGGGAGACAGGGACTTGTCTAACAAAGTATGCTGGTAGGACGGTCGGATGCTCAGACACACACAGTAACGTGCACACACACATAGCGGTACACGTGTTGTCCTTTTTGTCTTTAACTACTACAGTGGAAATAACTGTATATCTTATCTTAAGCAAATCAGAGGATTTAATTGGTTCAGTCAGTCGGCAAGGAAAGCAGAGTGAGAGATGTATGTGCCAAAGTGTGCAATTAAAGCTGCTTGTATAAGAGGTAGCGGTGGAGGTGGGGGGTAGGAGTGTGTGTGGGGGGAGGAGGAGGGGGGAAGACATAAATATCAGTCTTTTCTGAATACATCTACTTTCCTAGTCTGTCACTTTCTTTCAAACACATGGCAGACTGGCCCACTTCCTTACCAACCCCATCTCACACAGCACTGCCCGGACTTCCCACTGCAATTACTTATAAAAGTTTTCAGGGCTGCCACACGTGGTCGGGTTTTTAAAGAGCTGCGGTCCCCTACTCACGTGGTGTGGGGGGTATTGAGTCGTCACCGACCCCCTGAATGATCACCGAAAAATAAGGCGGCAGAGACAATAGCTCGTCTTGATGAATTCAATTCTTTCAGGACCTTGTACCGTTGTCCAGGCAGCTCTGAACAAAACAATCGTTGCTTTGAAAGTCGAAGAAGCACACACTTACTCAGTTGCTTTTAGAAACTCCTCTTAACAACTTCCGAATTAGGATCTCAAGATGATATACATCTCACCGGAACTTCAGAATCTGCTTTCCCCCGCTAAGCTTCGTTCTTAGACTTCAAAGAAGATGTTTCCTCCTGCTTAAGCTGGTTTGGATGTGCAACTATTGCACTAGTAACATAAGCAAACTTACGTTATACCAAGTAAAAACACAAATACAATTCTGAAAAGAATATGACAGGTTGAACTGACCTGGTCTGCAGTGGAGGCGGTAATGGTGTTCGAATCGGACATGATTTGATGCTGTGACCCAGTGGTGCTTCTCTGTTGGCCACTGTAGGTTCCTTCATTCACACCTTGCCTTTCAGTTCCGCAGCAAAAGGGGGGAATACACAGTATACCCTCCCTTTTGCCCTGGCTTGATTAATGCCTGAATTATTTTCACCTCATTTCATCTGATGGAGCTCTGCTTCCTCTCTGCCTGGCTTGCTCATTCGGCATGGTAGCCCACACTCTCCCACCTCTCTCTCTCCCCCTCCCTCCCTTCCTTCCTTCTGTGATCCCAGTTCTGCCTTAAACTCCCACCGTCCCTTCATCCTTCCTTCCCTCTGTGCCCTTACTTTTTACTCACCCCTCCCTTACTTTCACTTCTTACCCATTTTCACTTCCTGCCCCCCTTTTCTGTCAGACATCAGGAGTATGCTCCCTCTGTCTCCTAAGCCTAAATCATCCACCCCACACTTTACACCCCCACCACCACAACCCCCACTATCTCTCAAAAAAGACACACGAGAGGTCCACAGTATGTTTTCTCTACCTCACAATGAAGGCTTGTTGTCACTCCAGCACCTAGACAGAATACAGAGCAAGTAAGTGGGAGAGAGGAGGACCCATAGTCATGCTGATGGCGGAGGGGTGCTGAACTTTGGCTGGCAAGAAAAAAGTAGGGGAAGGTCTGAAGGTATCTCTGTACTGTGGCCAATCGTTCTATTGCTCCATCACTATTTCTGTAAACAAATTATCTCAAGAAGACAAAAAAGTGGTAAAGCTAAGAAGTGAAGAGCCCGGATGCCTTCCACCGGACTTCAATGCCCCCGCCCCTTTTCTCTCTGTCTCTCTTATTTCTTCCGTTTGTTTTCAGAGGCAGCTGCTGCAACTCTGCAGACCACCAACAACTTCCCTTTCAGAGGTACTTGACTCTTCCAAATCCTCGTCCGTCTCCACACTCTGACATTGCCAATGCCCTGCACCCGCCCGCCTTGTCCCACCGAGACCAGCTTGAGCCAAAGCCCACCTCTTTTGCTTGTCTGCAATGAGTTACACCCTTTCAAATTCAAGCTCCTTCCTCCTGAGCCTTTATTTTGATGCCCACAAAGTTGTGTTTGTTTGCCACCCTATGGCTAATGGCTACCCACAACTAAAAAGCATGAACAAAGGCAGGAAAAAGGTAACACAACAAGAGAATGACAGAGATCAGCAAAAACAACACTTATGCGCCAGTATGTGACACAGTCTTTCAACAAATCTTTCACCTTTATTTTATAACCAAATGTTGTGTGTGTGATGTCAAATGTTGACATCCAACTGGCGCTTAGCCTAATGGGTATTTGATAGCTGAGTACAACGTCAATTCCGCTTGAGTGGAGACTCTCCGGTTATGTTCAAGATGAAAGAAGCAACACAAACTACCGGGTAGATGTTCTTCATTTGTCTAACAATTAAGAACAAAATAATCTCTCAGGGAATTCAATTAAAGAATTATCAACATTTAAACGCCATATGCAACCCATGAAGAAGGGAACAGATGAAAGACAAATAAATTCAGTATGCTCATAGGAAGTCCAAAAGATAAAACAAACAACTGCATATGCTGGTACATTTAGAACAGGCAAATATAAGGGTTACATTATACTGTAGTATAAACCTTGGTGTTTTTGCCATATAGTTTTACACTTTTTCATTGCAAGTAAAACAACAAACAAAAACTGTCAATTATCAATGTAGGTACACTCACTATTGAGGATAGTGCAGGTGTTTTTTTTTTCTCTCTCTGAAAAACCAAGGTAGCTTGAACAATTGCTGTCTGACTTATCTCTTGACAGCAAATTAAATGTTAGACTGTACAACTGTCCCTCCATAATATTTGATCCTGCAGAGAAGCAGTTAATGCCTGATTTAATGGCAGGTTTGTTATTTTTGTTTGTAACAGAAATAAAGGTAAGTCATCTTATATTTTAAAAATCCATCTTATGCAAGATTTTATTGAGAAGCTACAATTTATATAAAGTGCTAAAAATAAGTCAGAAATCACTACAATCATCTATTCTTTTTTTTTCTTTTCTTTTTTTTTTACATACGACTTACTGCAAGAATTTTTTAAAGATGCATTTAAGTTGGTAAACAATATATAAAAAACATTTAAGGTGCAATAAACTAAAAGAGCAAAAATCTACTTAACAGAACAGCAAAATTTATATGTATTTCAAATAAATTTAAAACCAGTGCCAAACAAAGAGCTAACTGCTAACCTAAGCTAACATGATTGCTGTGAGGCCCCTTTCGCACACTATGCTCTCTGCAAATACTGTACATGAATGATCTATTAGAATGTGGTTCTCTCAAACTGTGTCAGGATGTAGCTATGCACATCACTTCTGAGCTCAGTAGTTTTTTTTTTTTTTTTAAGAAAAACAGTCAGGCCTTAGGCCTTCAGCCTGTTCCCATCAGTGGACAGGCTGAAAGCTGCCACAGCCCCGGACGTGGGTGGAGAAGCTGCCCATGTGCCTGGGTCAGCAGGTCCCTGTGAGAGGGCAGCTGCCATGGTGTCCCTGACAGCATTGAGATCAGCTCCGGGAACCACGGTTTCTGTGGCCACCTGGGGGCTATCAGTATCAGGGAGAGGGCTCCCTTGCGTACACGTTCTAGTGTCACCTGAATCAGAGGGACAGGTGGAAAAGCGTAATACAGCACCCTTGCTGGCCAACATTCTCCACAAAAGTACATGTAAAGATACAGATGTTAGTTGTTGTAATGAGTCAAAATAGTGTTTTATATTTATCAAGACTTTTTTATGGCAGAGCACAGTTTACAAATAAATAAATAAATAAAATCCAGCGCTAAATATTTTCTGCATCTGAAGCATTGGCGGTGGAAAACAGACTCACAATTTTAATTTATAGTTCAAAGTTCTTTATTTATCATTTGTGCAAAGTCCAACAATCCAGGCACATTGAAATTATTGCACAGAGCTCTCAGCTTAGCTTTTCGGTTTATTATTATGTGTTTTGATACAACATTTGTGACAAATTTGGGGAACAGATGTTTATGCAGCTAATATTTTACATTTCTTAATACAATAGTCACTTCTTGTGCTTAATTCAAGTATTTGACTATTGCTTGCTAATTTATATAATTTTTGACCATTGTAAATATAATATTAATAATGTAATAATAATAATAATACATTTTATTTGTATAGCACTTTTCTAAATACTCAAAGATGCTTTACATGATAAAAAAATAACTAAATTAATAAAATCAACAATGCATAACACATAAAAACACAGTAAAGCATTTAAATAGTGCATATTTAAACATTGAAAGCAATTTTAAACAGGTGAGTTTTAAGTTCTTTCTTAAAAGTGGAGAGATCGGAGCAGGCACAAAGCTGTTGGGGCAGTGAGTTCCAGAGGGTGTGGGCAGCAATGGAGAATAATAATAATACTAATGAATTTAATTTGTAATGCACTTTTTATTAACAAAAATGTCAAAGTGCTACAAAGTGCAACTAAAATCAATGATCAAATAAAAACAAGTGATAAAATCAAGTAAAATCAATGATAAAACAACAAAAATCAATAATAAAATCAATTAAAAAACAACGATAATATCAACTAAGATCAAATATAAAATCAAGTGATAAAATCAAGTAAAATCAATGATAAAACAACAAAAATTAATAATAAAATCAATTAAAAACAATGATATATCAACTAAGATAAAAGATAAATCATGTGGAGGCAGAGTAGGCTCGCTTAAAAAGAAAGGTCTTTAAGCCTTTTTTAAAGTCAACCAGTGACTGTGGAGCTCTCAGGTAGTCAGGGAGGGAGTTCCATAGGCGGGGGGCAGCCACACTGAATGCCCGGTCTCCCATGGTCCTTAATTTGGTTCGTGGAAGGTGAAGGAGATTACTGTTCTGTGATCGTAGAGACCGGGTGGATGAATAGGGTGCAAGAATGTCCTTTAGATAATCAGGTGAAGTTCCGTGTAAGCATTGGTGGGTAATGAGAGCAGTTTTGTACTGAATTCTGTAGGTGACAGGAAGCCAATGAAGGTTATGGAGAATGGGTGTAATATGTTCAAATTTACGAGCTCTCAATAAAATCCTTGCTGCACTGTTTTGAATATATTGAAGCTTCTGAAGGTTTTTGCCAGGGATTCCAATAAACAGGGAGTTGCAGTAGTCGAGCCTGGAGGAGACAAAAGCATGGACGAGTTTCTCAGCATCAGAAAAAGTTAGAGATGGGCGAAGTCTGGAGATGTTTCGAAGATGGAAGAAGCAGGTTTTAAACAGATGCTTAATGTGATTTTCAAATGTAAGATGAGAGTCCATTTTTATTCCAAGATTTGTAACAGAGGTGGAGAGGGGGATGTCTTGTCCAGAAAAGGAAATTGTTGTTATAGTAGATGTTTGTACCTGGTGAGGGGTGCCAATCAGTATGGCCTCAGTCTTGGAGCAGTTTAATTGAAGAAAGTTCTGATTCATCCATGCCCTTATTTCCTCCAGAAAGCTCTGTCTCCCCAGGTTTGGAGCTTGGTCCTACCGAGAAGAGACAGAAGGATATGGTATCGGAGGAGCAGAGGGAATGAGAAGGAATGTAGTGATGGAGTAGGTCGGTCAGGTATGGAGGGGCCAGATTAAGGAGGGCTTTGAATGTGATGAGGAGGATCTTGAAATGGATGCGCTGAGTGACAGGTAGCCAATAAAGAATCTGCAGGACAGGAGTGATATGTTCACAGGACCGGGTGTGGGTGAGAAGGCGGGCAGCAGAGTTTTGAATATATTGCAGTTTGTTGACAGTTTTGGATGGTGTACTGTACAAAATGCTATTGCAATGGTCGATTCTGGATGTGACAAAGGCATGGATTAGGATTTCAGCAGTGGAAAAAGTGAGTGATGGGCGGAGTCGTGCTATGTTTTTGAGATGGAAGAATGCAGTCCGAGTTATCTGTTTGTCATGAGATTCGAATGAAAGAGTGGAGTCGAGAAGAATACCAAGATTACAAATGAGTGGGGATGGAGTGAGAGTGATGTTATCAAAGTTGAGACAGAAGTTTTGAGTGGACTTGGTAACACTGTTTGTACCAATGACGAGTATGTCAGTTTTGTCAGTGTTTAATTTAAAAAAATTGTGCTTCATCCAGATTTTGATGTCAGTTAAGCAATGGGTGAGGATGGAGTGGATGTTGAGGTTTATGGATGTAGTAGAAATGTTATGTATGTCATCAGCATAGCAGTGAAAATGGAGGCCATGACGACCTATGTTATTACCAAGGGTGAGGATGTAAAGGATTAAAAGGAGAGAACCAAGCACTGAACCTTGTGGAACACCCTGGGATAGAGGGGTTAGGGAGGAGGAGCAACAGTTGATGTGAATAAACTTTTGCCTGTCTGTGAGGTAGGGCTGAAACCAGGACAAAGCAGAGCCAGTGGTGTTCAGGTTGGAATTGAGATGAGACAAGAGGATGGAATGACTGACATTGTCAAAAGCTGTAGTGAGGTCCAGGAGGATGAGGATAGTGAGCTGGCCAGAATCAGAGGAAAGGAAGAGATTCTTGGTAACTTTGAGAAGAGCTGTTTCAGTGCTGTGTTTTGGACGGAAACCAGACTGGAATGGTTCAAACAAGCTATTGTATTTGAGGTTGATCAGCAATGACTCGCTCTAAAATTTTTGACAGAAAGGGAAGATTGGATATAGGCCAGAAGTTTATCAAAGTCAAAGTCAAAGTCAACTTTATTGTCAGAACTGCAATATGTACAGGACATACACAGGATTGAAATTGCTATTATGAAGTTATCAGGGTGAAGACCAGGTTTTTTTTAGTATTGGGGTGATGGCTCCCAACTTGAGAGATTGTGGAACAGGTCCAGAAATATTGTCTAAGTGAACATTCTTGTGCAGGAAGTGGACATTTGTCAGGATCCCCAGAGGGACCCTGGTGTTATGGTAGAAAAACATAAACAAATTAATCCTGAACTAAAATTCCTGGAACTATGAAATGTTTCTCTAGCCCAATATTGTTGGTTTGTGTCATTAGTTCAACAGAGAGACAGACACATCTAATTAGTTTGATCTTTTGGTCAAAAGTTCAATCAAGGTTTATAAATGTCCTTGCACATGTCATGATTTGGGTCTTTGTTATGGATTTTGTGTTGTATTGATCTTTCATTGTGATTTTTTTTTTTTGTCTATTTAGTTGAGTTACACCCTATGTCTCATAATCTAAGCCCCTTTTCACAAAATGTCTGCAATTTAGCCACAAAGACAAGCCCCTCTTTAATCTGCCTTTGGCCACACACAAATCATCAACAAAAAAAGCCACATCTCCCAAAAATAACCACTTTCAAAAATGAAGCATTGTGAAACCAAAGAAGGTCTTAAGTATAACTCAGTAAGGTTAACACGGCGCACAGCACAATGAATGTTAGACATTTGGACTGTTGTTGTTGTTTTAAATTTCATGGCTGGTTATTCGCACAGACTCTGTAATTACTACATCACACACACGAGACACAAAGCTGGCTGTGGGAGTTCTGCCCTGCCAGCTCCCAGCAGCCACATCTGAGCACCAGTCAGCAGAATCCGAGGATCATCAGCTTGATGAGCAAGAGGAGCATAAAAGGCTGCAGAGGACAATCAGCAGGCGCTGGAACATTACCTGCCAATGGTAGTTCTGTTCGAGCCATTTAATTGTGAGTTAACCTAAGTAGCAACAAATTGTGTACAGTATTTCTCAGTGTTTTCAGAGTATAATCCCTGATGTCCTCCTGTCCCCTAGTTCTCATCTGTGGACCTCAAGCTCTCCTGTGTCTCCTCAGCTGTCTCCATGCCTTCCTACCACTTGCCTCCCTCATGTATGCAACCTTTGTTCTGATGTGAACCTTCCCCACCCTGGAACCATTGGGTCAACTCTCCCCACAACCTCTACCATAAGAGCAGCAACAACATTGGTGTCCCTTGCCAACAGACCAGTAACCATCTTTTTGCTCTTCAGGGTTCCAGCTCACTCCCTGGCACAATCAATGATTTTTCCACCTTTGTAAATAAACATTGTACATTAATGTATTTATGTGTTGGTATCTGTTCTCTTCAGTCCTTGTATCTGGATATAGCCACAATCGTTACACTGGCTTACTATTTCATCTACTGACCATAACTGCTCAGTCACTAGCTCATAGGCGTAATAAGTTTGGCTTAAAGGGTTTTGTGAAAAGGCATTTAACTTCCTGCTTTTCTCATTTCCCTTTTGTTCCATTCATTCAAAAACGGTTTTTTTTCTCAGTACTTGGAATCAAATAAAGTTAGGCTTGAATTTTCTGTGAGGAAAACAAGTCAAACCATTATGGCTACATCTCACATTTTGTGTAAGGGAAATGAGGGATTGGTTAATTAACCAACTGTGCCATGACAGTTCTTTAACTGTAATTTAAAAAGCACAGACGTTGCTGCTAATAGTTCTGCCAACTTGTTAAAGTTCTCTCTCCGTTCCTGTGTGATTGCCAATACTGAATACGCTCTATGAGAAAGAATAATATTGTGTATAGTGAAGATATTTTACTGCATATTCGAAGATAACAAAATCCTACTGGTAGTGCTGACACACCAACAGTCTGATCTAACGCCACTCTGTCATTGACAGGAGGTATTAATATTTTATGTACATCCAAAAACCATAACGCTTAATATCAAGTTGCAATTATTTATTGTTTTTAAATAACAAACATACTTTGTAATTATTATGCTAATAGTTATAGTACTTCAAAAATGTTTCTACTAGGAGCTGCCTTTGTGAGTCCCAGTGTTTTCTATGTCTAACAAAAACGCACAAGGTGTAGGACACACATCAGAATGTTGATAAGGTCAGAATAGATTTAATTTGTCCTCAAGCCTTTTCTGGTAGTTCCAAACATGCCAAATATCATTAGATATCAGCATCAAAACAAACATTTATGATTCCATTAATCCTTGCATAACCAAACATTTACTATTTACAGTACACATTTCAATAATAAAGAAATTATAGAGACAATGTGAAGTAGGTTTTTTTTACCAAACCATACCATACCATTTTATTTATAGAGCACTTAAAACAGCGACAAGGCCAACCAAAGTGCTATATAAACAGAAAAACAGGCAACACATAAAGCAACATACAAAATTAAGTTAAATCAGAATACTGACATAAAAATGTTGCAGATAATAAATATAACGACTAAACTGTGTGAAGCATACAGGTTCAAAACACAGATCATCTGATGTTGAAAGCTACAGAATAGTAGTAAGTTTTTAAACGTGATTTGAAAACAGAGAGGGAGGGGGCCTGTCTGACAAGCAGAGGTAACTCGTTCCAAAGTCTTGAGCCTTCTACAGAGAAGGCCCTGTCAACTCTGCGCTTAAGATGAGTTCCTAGAACTGTGAGGAGCAACTGGTCCACTGACCTCAGAGCACATGGTGGGACATGAGAATGTTGTAATTCAGAGATGGGGGCGAGACTGTTCAGCAATTTGTAGACATACAGGAGTATTTTGAACTGGATTGGAAGATGAACCGGTAGCCAGTGCAGGGAGACCAAAACTGGTGTAATGTGCTCTCATTTGCCTGTGCTGGTTAAAAATTGAGCTGCTGCGTTCTGTACCAGTTGTAGTCGTGCAATGGTGGTCTGACTGATACCAAACAGAAGTGAATTGCAGTAATCAAGCCTAGATGTAATAAATGCATGTATTACTGTCTCCAGATTATTTTTGGACAATATGGGCTTCAGCTTAGACAGTTGCTACAGCTGGAAAAAAAACAGGATTTAACGATCATGTTTACATGACTGTTGAGTTTCATGGAAGGATCCATTATCATTCCCAGATTTGTGACTTTGTTTTCTGACAGGGCTAGAGCATAAAGGTTGATGCAGTGGTTCGTACTTGTGTCGTTGGGAGGGAACAACATGACCTCAGACTTCTTTTCATTGAAACTTAAAGACCGTTTAAAGTGAATTTCAACATTTTCTTCAATAAACATTATAAATGTCGTAATTGTAATCTTGTAAATGAGTAAAAAGTCTCAAAATTGTAGCTCAATTAATTTTGGAGTTATAGATCAAACTGTGTATAAACACATTTCTCTTTCAGGATTTTTTAGGCGTGGTTTAAATGTGACCGCGTTTCGTCACGCGGTCACAAGCCCCACCCCCTGCAGCTCCAGCCGTTATAAATGCGTTCTTCGGTGGAGCCGTTCACTCGCTACCGACCGTCTCCCTCCAGTACTGGCGTGCTGCTGGAGCGACCACATGCCACCTGCACCTCCGCGCACCTCCGCCCCCCCCCGCGCGCGCGTGTGTGGCGATCAGACCCCGCATGCATGTGACCGGGTCGCGCGCGCGCGTGTGTGTGTGTGGCGATCAGACCCCGCATGCGATGTGACCGGGTCGCGCGCGCGCGCGCGTGTGTGTGTGTGGCGATCAGACCCCGCATGCGATGTGACCGGTTCGGACCGCGAGTCCGCGTGTGTGTGTGTGTGTGTGGCGATCAGACCCCGCATGCGATGTGACCGGTTCGGACCGCGAGTCCGCTCATCTTCTAAAATAGCGCTGATTATAACAGCGGAGTTATGTGTCCTCAACTTTAAAAACATAACCAGAGTTGTTAGTGCACTAAAAACAGCGTAACTCTTGGAAAAAGGAGCTGCTGGAAGCCAGAACTCAGATAAAAACAGAGCAGGTGATCTCTGCTTCCCCCGTATGCCTCCCCACACAGCTCAGCTCTGAAGGGGGCTGGACATGGCGCAGTACTGCGCTGAAATCACGCCCACGTGCGACACGCCCCCAGCGTTCTAGAGCAAGTCAAAATCATGTTTTTTCATGATTTTTGAGACTTAATTTTATAAGGAAATCAATGTTTTTAATCAGTCAGATTTATATGGGTGATTAATAACACATATTTATGCCGTGTGACAAAATAAAAACACAAATTTAATTTCACTTTACACGGTCTTTAAGAAATTTAAAGCCATCCAGTCCCTGATGTCAGCCAGGCAGTCAAGCAGAGGTTGAATAGAGCATGTAACATTGTGTCTTAGGGGGAAGTAAATTTGACAGTCATCAGCGTATAAGTCAAAGTGTATGTTATGTTTCTGGAAAATGGCACCAAGTGGCAGCAGGTATAAAGAGAAGAGGGGACCCAGGATGGACCCCCTGCAGAACCCCCCATTTAAGCGCTGCCGCTGCAGAACTAAAATCTTTGATGGAAGCACCAAAGGATCTGTCAGCGAGGTAGGATCTGAAACAATTTAGGGCTGATCCTGTGATGCCCACCCACTGCTCCAATCTAGCAATGAGGATCTCATGGTCAATGGTGTCAAAAGCGGATGTAAGGTCCAATAGGACAAGCAGCACAGAATCACCAGTATCCATGGATAAGAAGATGTCATTAAAAACCTTCAGTAGGGCAGTTTCAGTGCTGTGGAGAGGTTTAAAGCCAGATTGGAATAAGTCTAGGATAGCGTGATCCTCCAGGAAGCACTTCAACTGGGACTCAACTATTTTTTCTAGAAGTTTAGAAACAAATGGGAGTCTGGAGACAGGCCTGAAGTTGGATACGACTGAGGGTCAAGGTTTGTTTTTTTCAGGAGAGGTTGAACAGCAGCATGTTTAAAGGTTTTTGGCAACATGCCAGTGGATAAACTGCCATTCACAATAGCAAGAATGGAAGGACCTAGAGTAGGAAAAACCTCCTTTAGTAGCCGAAGGGGGACCACATCAAAGGGGGAACCAGATGGTTTCAAGCTGCACATGACCTGCTCTAGAGAAGACAGAGAGATTGGTTCAAAATGGTCAAATAGAGCTACAGATTGAGGTGGGATGGATGGATCATGAGTTGGAGTAGAAATGAGAGGGTGGTCGCAATTTTTTCTAAAAAGAAATGTGGAAAGTTCTCGCATAGCTCAGTCGAGGCTTCTAGAGGTGATGGTTCAGTGAGGTGGAGAACAGAGTTTAAGGTAGTGAAGAGATTTTATTACTCTAGATGTCATAAACTGGTTTTCCCCAAAACAACCATTGGCAGTTACTGTCAGAAGTTGTTTGTATTTTAACTAGGGGTGCACCGATTGCAGTTTTCTGGCCGATCACAGATTTCTAAAAAGCCTGACCTGCCGATTCTGATTTTGGCCGATACCAATTTTGTTTTATAAAGTCAAGTGTTTTAAAGCTCCGCTGACATCATCTTTTAACTTTCCATAAAATGGCACAACATATATATATATATTAAGATTGACCTCTGATCGTTTTTGCTAAAACAATGTGAAATTAATGAAAATTCCTCTCCAAAATAGTTTAAAATTAGCGCCGTTTTTTTACACGGTAAATTCGGGTTTTTCCGGTCACGTGATTGTGACGTCAGATACAGATCTCTGCTCCAACGGCACATTTAATACAATGGAGAAAGATACAAACGCATCCGTCGAATTTAGCCATTTAAAACTTTAGATTTTAGCGATTTGGCTTCAGTTCGTGAAGAAGTTATTTTGAGTGATAAACAACAAACAGCAAGGTTTCTTTTGTCCGTGTTGCTTTTTTTTCAGGAGAGGTTTCACATACATGAAGTGAGCACCAGATGTCAGCAAAGCAGAGCAATCTACAGTGCTCTGTAAGAGTTATCACGATAGCTTTGCTGACATCTGGTGCTCACTTCATGTATGTGAAACCTCTCCTGAAAAAAAAGCAACACGGACAAAAGAAACCTTGCTGTTGTGTTGTTTATCACTCAAAATAACTTCTTCTTCACGAACTGAAGCCAAATCGCTAAAATCTAAAGTTTTAAATGTACACAGTATATGTATGAGGTAGTAGTTGATGTTGGTATAGAGGCAAAAGTGGCATATGCAGTAAGGCACATTGGGCATCCTTAAATAAGGCTGGTCAGAGAATACTGTATATGTATCAGCAGTAGTGTAGATATAAAAGTAGTGTAAATGTAAACAGTAGTAATAAATGTAAACAGTATTAATAAATGTAAACAGTGAATGTAAACAGTAGTATGTAAACAGTGAATGTAAACAGTAGTATGACTATAGGCAGTGATGTAATACAAACATTAGTGCAAATATGAGAAGTAGTGCAAACTGAATGAGCACATGACCGAGAGTTTAGTGAATAACCCGTTTGATGACACAGAGTCCAGTGTTAAAATCTTTGTGTTGTGTGGTAATGTGTGAGAAAGTTTTTTGTGTTAAGGCAGTTCAAATGGGAGGGGAGGCAGAGCAGGCAGAGTGTTTAGCATCCTGACTGCCTGATGAACAGAGCTGTCTCTCAGTCTGCTGGTTCGAGCCTGGAGACTTCTCAGTCTCCTCCCTGATGGCAGCAGTCTGAAGCAGCTGTGTAGTGGGTGTGTGGGATCACCTGCCATGCAGAGGGCTTTCCGAGTGAGGCGGTTGCTGTGTAAGTCCTGCAGTGAGGGGAAGGAGGTGCCGACGATCTTCTCAGCTGCTCTCACGAGGCCTTGCGGCAGGATGCAGTACATGCACCAAACCACACAGTG
>JBBPBX010022206.1:28418-41635 GCA_038048925.1 Garcialebias charrua
TCAGAAACACTAATATATATATATCCAGCTAACAATTTTTTTTTAGCGGAGTCTCCTCTCTTAAAACACGAACACTCCACCCACGTGAAGAGAGCACCCCACCCACTTCCAGAGAACTGCCCACCCACTTCAAGGCGGCTCTGCGGCAAATGCGTAATGAGCGCGGGTGGCCCAGAGCCACCCAGGGGTGGCCCGGGCCATTGAGGGCTGGCAAATGCGAAAACGGCTACAGAGACTACATAGCTTTTCTCTGCTGTGGAATTAAAATAAAGTACTACATTATTCTGCATGGTCTTTGTCAATTTGGCCTGCTACCAAATGCAGATGCCAAAAAGGGGACTGAAAATTATGTAACACTATATAAAAAAAAAATTTTAACTGCCTTTTATATCAGTGAGTTATTTTGATGGAATGGCCAATGTCCAAATTTTAACTTTATCGCCAATATTGTCTGATACCGATAGTATGCCGATAATATCGTGCATCCCTATAAAACTCAGAACGCCATGACTGCTGATTAACTTCTTGGGTCAACCCAATACAAGATGGCTGCCACAGGTAATAAAATATAGCAAATGCAAACATGGGTATGATTAGGCTATTTTAGAGATATGGAGCAAAAATTTGGTGTGGTAGTCACCAATACTTGTACTCAAAGCATAGTTAATTAAAGATTAACTGAAACACAAAGTATGCATTAATGTAGCATTATGTTTTTGAAAAGCCAAATTAACGAAAATAATTTTTAAAACCAAATTTAAAAAGAGCAATGGTCAGCATAAAAAAGGTCTATAAAACAAGAATCCATAAACCAATGTGTGCCTTCAATGTGTCTCCTTCCATCTAATTTGCACAAGTTAGTATACATCATCTTAATAAAACACAAGACCAACACTTAAAAGCTGTAGATGCCTACTTCAGAAACTGATTAAAATAGTTTTTGGGGGGTTTCTTTCTTGCTTTTAAGCCGACCAGATCCACCACCGTCAGCTGACTAAAAAAAAAGTCCTGATGAACTACTGTATTTGAAGAGTAATTAAGACATCACAGCAGCGAAGCACCACACGTTAGACGATTGAAGTTAAAAGCCCTCCCCGTCCCGTCTCAGCTCTGCCCAAAGGCCAATACCGTATTTTCCGGTTTATAGGTCGCACCTTTTTATGGTTTTTTCAAGGCCTGCGACCTATACACCAGTGCGACCTATATATGGCTTGTTATCACTTTCGGCAAAACAATTTTTAAATCCAGCTCATTTCACAATTACGTTCATTTATTAAGGAAAAGTTCAGCTCAGACACATATTTGCTATAATTTTTATCAAACAAATAATTGTTTTTAAGTGTTAATCTTCTTAAAAGCCTTGCTGTGCACTCCTGTGGCAGACATTTGCAGCAGAGCTAAACGTAGGTGCGACCTATACACCAGTGCGACCTATCTAGGGATTTTTCCAATCTATTGGTGATAATTGGACAATGCGACCTATACACCAGTGCGACCTATACACCAGAAAATACTGTAATCATCTGTCAAAGCAGAGCTCTCAGTTGGTCCAGACTATATTTGGCAGACAAAGCCTCATCAGCCTGAGTACTGAATTCAATTTTAGGGAACATCATTAATCTACTCATAAATAATTTCAGCCACAGTAATGAAGGTTCTACAGTCAGCACATGGTTTCCTCATTCTTAACTTGTGTTAAACAAAATGTGCAGTTTGCTGGACCCTTTTATGAAATCCATTGGATTTCCATGGTGAACGTGACTGGTGCTTTTTGTATTATGATACTGGTCGGTTTACCATCTTGCTGCTAGCTGAGAACAGACTTCATATTGAAGAAACATATAATTTAATTTTAGGAATCTGACAAGTATATTCTCACAGGGATTTCAGAGGCAGGAGGAAGAAATTAATAATAAACAAGTTAAACAAGAGGTTTCAACCAGTGCAGAACTGGAGTTTGGAGAGAATATTAAGTCGTGTGATTTAGTATTTGTCAGCTTGCATGTGAGTATAGATGAACACAGACAGTACATCTGAGCAGAGCTGCTGCTTACGACATGCAGAGACAATCCTCTCTCTGTGCTCCGACATCCACATACAGCAAGTCCTTGACATTTTAGTTGGTGCCTGTCCACTTGGTGGACGTGGGACATGCAACCCTGTGAACAAGGCTAGTCTGCCTTCTGAAAACAAACGCACAATCATCTTACACATTACTGAAATTAAAGAAAGGTACATTGAGTGGACGAAAACAGACTGGCTTGAACATGATTCTACATCAGTTATGGGTGGTCTTTCGTCTTAGCGTGTTTCTGCTAGTTAGGAACAGTCTGAAAAAATACATGCAACACTCTTACATATGTTGGTGCCGCTGTTTGGTCCTGCAGTTTTGCTTTGCAATGGAATGGACAACATTCTGCTTTACAGCTAAATGAGTGGTAAAAACAAAGATATTCAACTCACTTGATTTGTTCATCTGTGTTAAGATGTGCTTTTACAACTTACAGCCAATCCCATTTCACTTCTTGTTCTACCTCAATCCACCATTAAGGTGTTATCAACAACAACTGATTATGTAAAGGTCTTCTGAAGGGTTGGTTTTAAACTTTAAATTAAGGTCCAAAATGACACTTACACTCAAAGGCTAAAGGTGGCCCCAGGAAAAATAAATTCATCTTCACTTACTGCCCTGTGATGGACTAGAGACCTGTCCAGGGTGTACCCCACCCCTCACACAGTGATTGCTGGAAATGGGCACCGGCGACCCCCATGACACAAAATGGAAAAAGCGGGTAAAAGATAATGGATGGATGGATGGTTCTTTACTTACAGCACCACCATAAATCTAATGAAGCCCGTTTCTTTGTCTCACCGCACCCATTTCCCTTTTATTTGACCATTTCTGATATTTTAACACAGAGATTTGGGTGTCAGACCCAAAAAATATTACGGGCAAATTTACAAGCACAAATTGCCAGGGAACGCCTTTTCTTCCAAGTGTTAATACCATATTTTCCAGAGTATAAGTTGCAGTTTTTACTTTTAGCATAGATTTAACAGTCCTGCGAATTATATACTTGTAACTGGACATCATTAACTTCACGCAGACTCTCTGACTGGTAAATTTTCCTCTTTAAATCTGTTGCCTTCATGTATCCTCCTACGTGAGTGCAGCTGCAGCGTGCACTATCAGGACATTATTACCTGCTGTGTTCCCTCAGTGAGGACTGAACTAGGTAAAAGGTTATTCTCCTACTCTCCTCCTGTTTCCTGGAATATCTTGCAAAAAGACCTGAAGCTCTCGACCTTGACCTCTCTAAGTGGCTTTAAATATGCCTTACAACTAGCTTTTTTGTTTTATTTTTGTTACATTTTCTTTTAAAAAACATTTTCTTTTCACTTATTACATATGTTTTTTTCCTCTTCGTGATGCTTTTTTTTAATGCGATTTATACTCCGGAGTGACTTATACACCGGAAAATATGGTACTTAAAATTCCACAATACTTCTCTCATATCGATGGTTAACATGTCCTTAAATTAAAAATAGTCTAACTTGATGCCACTTACAATATCACGTCCATTTGTTTACCTACAAAAACAGTTTTGCAAAGCTTTCCCTTTCATTTTATATTTAGCAAAAATATTATCTTATTTCTATCCAAACCGCTTCTTCAAGATTCTACCCTTTTCCAATTCCACCATATTTACCTACACAGACTAGAGCAGGCCTAATGTAGGTCAATCATTTGACTAAAGCTTTCACGTAGGTTTTGGCTTATTCTGCCGAGTGCTACATGTTCATGGAGTATGGACCCACATTTCAAACTGTTATTCAATAGATCTGGAAAACCACTGGAATAAACTCTCAAACTGCAGCATTTGATATACAGTAGTTCAGGAATTTTTTTTAGTTTGAAGGCCAAATCTTCTCCATAATTTTTACATAAGCATGACCAGATGACTTCAATTCCAAAAGGACATTGTTTCTTTCTGCTTTTAGAGACAGTGTTTAGGCTGTGGACCCTGCGTGTTTATTATAGGAGAAAGTTGATGACTAACCAGTTATGCCTGGAAAGTTTAGTATAAATATCAGTTAAGACCATTTAAGAGTTGCTGAGGCTCAAACCACAGAACTCCAGTGAGTCAAGTTAAGGAGGGCTGCTCAGATGAATACTATATAGTGTTCAGACCACAAACAGTGACACTGTTCTGTAAGAAACCCCTTAAAATGCTAATATAACTTTAATAACATCGCCCCAATTTGTTTCTCATGTTTCAAAATGTTTAATTGTCAAACACTGTTGCTATAAGGCATTTTACATTCATGCCATTACATTTTCTTGGGGTCAAACCCTCCAACCCTTGTGCCGAGTCTCCACAATGACTGTATTCTCTTAAAAACACACCAGCTCTCTCAGACACTTGCACTCATTTTCCACAAATGTGCGTCTGTAAAGAAGGACGACGAACGCCTTTCATAAATAAACTGACTCACTATTCAAGCTAAAAGTTCAGGCTTATAAAAATGAACAGAAAAAAAAAGAAATGGTCAAAAAGGTGGATATTTATGAGCTTCCTGATTCTTCTTCCCTGCACACGTTTACATTCAACTGTTTCCCCCTGTTTGTAGAAGAAACACTGCAGCTGAACCAAACAAGACGGGATCGCCAAACACCACCCCACGAAGCATCGACAGCTTCAAGTGCTGGTGATATTTTTCTTTAACTCATCAATCGCCTTAAATATGTCTGATTGTTTACAGAGCATACTGGGAGATGCAGTTCACAACTTTAACAACTGGACTGTAAATGCTTGTCTGACCAGAGATGTTCTTTAATCTCCCCGCTTCATTGCTTCATTCAGTCTGGACTCATCGATTCAGGCTACCCCCACCCCTGCCTGAATGGTGAAGAGCTCAGATCACAACAAGAAAAGCTCAACAGTTTTATCTCTTGCACTTTTTCTGTCATGAGATCATCTGGGATAGTTCAGGATTACACTGGTTTTCCAGGAAGCATACGGTCGAGCATCTACTTCAGTAATGATGTTATAACGTATGCAGAGAACAGATGTGACAGATTTTAGTCCTCTTGTAAAAGCTGAAAGCAGAGATGAGTTTTGAGTTTTAAAGCTTCGTTTAAAAAGGAAGTTCTGTCAAGTCCGGAGAGAGTCTTCAAATGCTGAATGTAATCCACACCCGCCAATTAAACATGCTCTTTTCAAAGACCTAATGATGTTTCTCATAACTTAAACCAAAGACTTGTGATTAAAAACACCAACTAAATCACAACAAATGGCTGTGCACACCCTCCTGTTGCTTTTCTCATTTATTTGTGGTTCCTCCGGGACTTTACTGACGCCAGACTTTAGTGCTTCATAATCCTGTTGATGTGAAATCTTAAGGGGTCTGTTTGATTCTGCCTCGTCTTAAATGGACACATTTGAAGTCATCAGAGGCAACGGAAAGAGAAAATCCATATCCAGTGAGGAAAATAATCATACTAAAAAGCATATTTTCAGTCTTGAATCACTTCGCACGGTGCCTCTGGAGGTGAAAATGTATTTAGGCTCAAACAAAAAGGATATGATAGAGAAATAAAAGTTCTGCATCCTTTTTAACTATTGTATACCAGCAAACATCTAAATATGACACAGAAACTGTGCAATTTTCAACATCTTGTGAGTTTATTGTAAGCCTAACACTGTACAACAAGTATGTAATTAACTTGTTGGAGTGCAGGATGAAGATAGCTGCTGCGTCATCGTAGGCTGCGAGGTGGGTCGAACAAGTCTCGGCCGTCTTCCACTTGAGTAGACATTCAGACAAAACTCAACCGTAAGTGTCTATATATGCAAGTATATTTGAATTCATTAAGTTATTTTACTTTGCTTTCCAACTAGATGGGTACCAGCTGCCCCGTGACACAGAAAGGAAAAGCAGGTTAAGAAAATAGATTAATGGATGGTTTCCAACTATACTTTTCATGTTTCTTTGAGCTTAACATACCGTATTCTCCGGTCTATAATACGCTGTATTTTTGCTCATTTGAATGTCCAGCGTATTAAACACCGAAGAGTATTATTTATGGATTTTTCCCCATATTTTTAGACCCATTTTTCGCACTGATTCTTCGTTTTTCATTTTTGGCAAAAATGGTGCAGTACCAGTTTCAGCCGCTATACGGGCGCTGTAGGCAGCAGCCAGCAGAGGACTCAGAGAGTGAAGAGGAAGAGGAGGGCCACTTCTAGACGTTTATAATAATAATAATAATAATGTCTATTCCTGTCATCTGCGTATGTTCCCATACACAGACGAAATTCGTCTCTGCATTTAACCCAACCACCTACCAGGTGGTGCAGTGAGCAGCCCGAAAGCGCCCGGGGAGCTGGAGAAATAGGTGTGCACTCATAGACACCCCAAGCTGGGTAGTGGCCGGGGCGCGAACCCGCGACCTTCGGATCCGTAGTCAAAAGCCCTGCCACTAGACCATCTTGGCTCCTTGGATGTGTCCGAAAACAGCCTCCTCTGGTCGGACTGACTCTGTCGCTGCCCGCCCCTTGCTCTGGATGTAGCTGCTATTAGCTGTGAGGTTCGCTGTTTTTGTTTGCAAGATACCACTCATAAACCACACCGCAGATTTTTAAATCCAGCTGATTTCACATTTGGTTCAGCTCAGGAGCCCGTCTGCTATAGTCAGGTAAGAAATATATTTTTTAAGCGTTTATTTAGCTAAATTTAAAGAAACAAAGCGTCCGGTCCGAGCCGCCTGCCTAAAATTCGGCGAACTTTTTTTTTTTTAATCCAGCTGATTTGAACATTTCGTTAAGCTCAGGAGCACGTCTTCTATAAAGTCAGCTAAGAAATATATTTTTTAAGCGTTTATTTAGCTAAATTTAAAGAAACAAAGCGTCCGGTCCGAACCGCCTGCCTAAAATTCGGCAAACTTTTTTTTTTAATCCAGCTGATTTGAACATTTCGTTAAGCTCAGAAGCCCATCTGCTATGAAGTCAGCTAAGAAATATATTTTTTCTCGCAAAGAAATAATTGTTTTACCGTGTTTCCTTGTGAAGATCTTCGTACTCGCTTGCTTCTGTGGCCGCCATCTCCACTACATTAGGGCTTAGTGTATTACTAGTTGATGTTTTTCTTAGCTAATTCTAGATGTTATTACTGTTTTTCTCTTGCATTTGTTGTTGGATGTAACTGGGACCCGGTGTACATAATCTCGTTTTCATCACATGTACCACATGCGGTGCAAATGACAATAAAGACTCTCTGACTCTGACTCTCTGAAAATGAGGCGCTGACGCGTCGCGTGGTGATGACGCGTATTAAACACCGAAGCGTATTGTTTACGTTTTTTTCTTGTTTATTGTTAATAATTGGACAAAGCGGATTAAACACCGGTGCGTATTTTCCTCCGGTGAATACGGTACCATTCAATGCTACGTGAACTGCAATGTTAGAAGACCATTACAATAATAATAATAATAATAATAATAATGAATTCAATTTATAACGCACTTTTCATTAATGAAAATCTCAAAGTGCTACAAGGAGCAACCGAATTAAATGTCAATAAAACAAATAATAAAACAATTAAAATCAATAATAGAATCATGAGGAGGTAGAGTATGCTTGGTCGAAAAGAAAGGTCTTCAAGTCGCTCTTAAAGTCAACCACAGACTGTGGGGCTCTTAGACAGTCAGGAAGAGAGTTCCACAGGCGGGGGGCAGCCACACTGAAAGCCCGGTCTCCCATGGTCCTTAATTTGGTTCTCGGAATGTGAAGGAGATTGCAATAGCAAATGGTTGAGACTGTACCCATTTTTATGACACAATTTTAAGTCAGTTTTACAAAACACTTAAAAACAAAACTGAGTGTTGTTGGGGTTGTTAGTTTTTCTTTTTCCAGCGCCTATAAACCTTGTAAGAAGTTGTTCTTTCTGACCGTGACGTAGAACTAATGCAAGTTAATTTCTGATCAGTTAATTGGAAACCTGCAAACATGGACTTCATACCATGGCAAAATATTCCTGCCTGAAGGTGCCAGGTACCGGAATGCAAAGCATCAGGAAAATACTTCAGTTTGAAAGCTAGTCAGTATTACCGTATATCAAATGAAGCCCATTTGAATAAAGCCAATTGTTGATCGACTATGTGATGATGATGATAGACTGTTGAAGAAAATAACTAGGGATGCACAATATTATCAGCATGGTATCCATATCGGCTGATATCGGCGTTAAAGTTCAATATTGGACATCGGACATTCCATTAAAATAACTCGCCGATATTAAAGGTGCTGTTTTTGCCTGCAGCGGCAGCGCAACATGATGATGTTGCAGCGGCAGCGCAACGCGATGACGTCACGTGTGCCTACCCAATGTCATGCGGAGAGGAAAATTCAAAATGTCTGCGGTGTGGAAGTTTCATTTTTCTTTGGTGAGGATGTTGGATTCCGAAGATTTATGGACTACGTTGGGCCTCGCTACATCGTCCCCAGTCGGAGATATTTTTCCGACGTAACATCACCCGAGTTACAAGCCGTCATTTCCAACATCATTGAGAAGCTAATAGCCGATAGCACAACTTGTTGGGTGAGTTTTACCACAGACATTTGAATGTCAAGTGTTAGCCCTGTTAGCATGATTAGCCTTACGGAACAATTGGATAGACAAAAACTTTGAACTTAAAAAGGCTGTCCTTCATGCACAGGAGTGCAGAGGATCCCACACTGCAGCTAGGAACCTGGAACAAGCCTCCACAAGTGAGACAGCATCGCAGGTGACTAATGCTAATAAATAATATTTAACACTTTTCATTTAATATACAGGTAGTTAGTGATATGCATATCATATGGCTGTTTCTGAATATATGTCACCAGCTCTTACAGCTGTTGCACAATTTTTGTAGCAAATAAGCCTAAATAACAGGGCTATGTTCTGACAAATGAATGTATAGAAAATATCGGTTATCGGCCAAAAATCCAATATCGTGCATCCCTAGTTTAAACAATGTTTTTGTATATATCATGGCGCTCTGAGGACAAGTCAGGAATGGCTCTCAGCCTCAATACCATATTTTAGCTTGAGATCTGTAAAAATGACAGAATTATAACTATTTCTGTGATTTCTAAGGACTGTCTCTAGGACAGTAGCAGCCATCTTTAATCAAGCCCGATCGATATATTGGTAGGGCCGATATTTTAGACTGATATAGGCATTTGGGGACATGTCGGTACCGGTGATAAATGTCCCATTATTAATATTAATATAAACACTGGGAGCAAGCCATGTCCTTACTTGCAAAAGGCATAAATTACAATGTATCCAGCAGAGGGTGCATGTGGACTACTTTCAAGTCTTGGCCATTCACTTTAAGTTTCACATTCAGCACAGTTGAAGCAGGGAGCAATAGTGAGTAGCATGTTTTGCTGAACAGAACATGGTAAGTTTGTTTTAACTGATCAGTAAAAAAAATCAACAATAATAAATTCTCTTCAATCTTCCATCCCGCTTGTCATTAACTACTGTACGTGCCTTTCAAGTTAGTAAGCTAATATTTAGATAACCTAGCATAGGCTACTGCCTTGTAAAACTTTATCTGGAACAATATTCTAATGTAGAGGTAAAATACACAAGTGTTAGTAACGTTATCTTTGTCATCCTCAATGAAATGCATCGTTTGTCTGAAATATTTACTTATCCTGAGCCTTTCATGGAGGCTCAGTGATGTCAGCATGCAGTACTTTTAGCGACACGTCTCCTGCGCTCTTCGTCACGCCATCATCTTAAAATAAAGCAGGAACACAGGTTCTGTGCTTTATGGGTGAACAGGTTCATAATGTAGAGAAACTGCTTCACCAGCTGGACCTTAACTACTGAAATGTTAATGAACTTGAAAAAGGAGAGCACCGGTTTCTCCACCAACTTAGTCTGCATTCAGCATTTTACAACTTTCCACCTCCTGGATGACCTGAAGTATCAACTCTAAAACGATTCTGGCTTAAAAGTCACTCTTGGAAAAATAACCACAAGTTAATACTTTTAGCATCAATGTTGCACATTATAGCAATGCTATGAGTTTATTTGAATTCCCTACTGTGGCATGTTTAAGTAGAAATGCATGACAAAGGGGAAAAATATTAAAAAATATATTAAAAATGCTGAGCACAGCAAAGATGCATGTGGGAATTATGGTGATGTCATCAGCTGGAGCAGAGGGTGCAAAGCCTCTCATGCCCCAAGGAAAGAAGTTGACAGACTTTATGGTTGCTGACTGTTTTCTCTTGTTGCTTGAAGCTTTTTTAAATTGTGGTTAGAATTATTTTATACCTGCCTGAATAGAGAAAATTTAAAAAAAAATTATTTAACCATTTAAAAATCACCCATAAGCCCCAGCTAGCCAATTTCACTATCCAATTGTGTAAATACCGGACTCCTTTAAAGAATGATATTCAGCAATGGGTCATTTATGGGGCATTTCTAAGCAACGTTTCAGTCAAGGTCATAATCAGCGACCCGGTGAATCATCTGCAAAGCTTTTAATCCTGCTCTGTACTCGTTTTAGCAGCAGGAACCCCTGTCTGGTACAGGCTGGTGACAAGAGGATCAAACAGGTGAAGTGTAAAGTTATTATACGAGGCCCATCAGCTAAACCTCGTCATGAGGCAGCCAAGCCCTAAAGTTTAACTACAAGTAGAAGGGAAATAAAAACGACACCCAGAAAAATCCAAACCTAGCTTTAATGTCATTTCTATTGTTTTCACTTTAAAGAAATGTTTGCACTAGAAGTGAGGTTCCCTGGATTCAAGTTGGATGGCGTTGCGCTATGAAAAGTGAGTAAACATTTCTGCGTTGTAATAAAGAGCTAAATGTGTTTGGTATGAACACGCCCAGTGAGCAATCTAAAATAAGTCCTTGTTGAGATTAATGGAGTGAAACCAAGTTTACTACTTTACCTTCGTTACATAGTTTTCAACATTCTTGTTTATATTTAGAAAAAGACCACAAAGGAAAACAAGTTCTACAGTTCTTCGTTTGTGATTATACAACTTATTAAAAGGTGTGCTTTTGATTACGCCTGCCACAATAAACCACAAATCAATTAACTGTATGATAAATGAAAATTATCAACCTCATTTTCATTTACCATCTTTATCGTTTCTTCGTGTCTCTTTCTACTGAAGACACTGGATGACAAAAGACTCAACTCCGGTGCTCTTCACCGACCCCTCTGTTTCTCTTTAAAATAAATTTTAATCTTCAAAAATTGCGTATTAGGATCGTTAAAATCAGCTAAGCTGAGAAGCTAAGCTACGAGCTAAGCCAGTGGGCCCCAAACTGCGGCCCGCGGGCCGGATGCGGCCCTCCTCCACATTTGGTCCGGCCCCCAGAACAATACCAGAGAATATTTAGATTTTTTTTCATGTGTGTATTTGTATTTGATAATAAAGTTGGACGTTTGCAATAAAATGTTCCTTAGTTATGAACTATTTTGAGCTATTGTTCCACATTTAATTTATTGTGTCAACGTTTGGGGAAAAAATTCTGACACATCCAAAACGTGACATTCTGTTCCACCCTGCTGCGGTCTGTGCCCCTATCTGGCAACCCTCAGAAAAAAAAATCCTAAACCCGCCCCTCTCAAAGACAGAACTGAATACAGTAATGGTGAAAAGATTAGGTAAGAGAAAAAATAGATTCAGAATGCAGGGCATTTAAGCTGCAGTGGACAAATGATTATTTTTTTGTTCAATGCAAAGAAAAGGCTGTCTGTCTCATCTGTAAAGAGGCGGTGGCAGTATTCAAAGAATACAATCTGTGGCGACACTATGAATCCTGTCACAAAGACAAGCTGATAGCTTGCGTGGCCTAACATGCTAACGCGGAGGGGCTAACGCTAATGCGTGCAGCCTTTTGGATGGACACGCGGAGAAACGGCTCCCAGTAAGTTATTCACTACTAATTAACTATTTATTATTGTTCCAACATCTGTGAAGAACCCAGAGAGGGTTATTTGATTGTGCTTTCTGGAAAACAATACAGGTAACCCCCGACCTACGAACGAGTTCGGGACCTAAGAACCGTTCGCAGCTCGATCCTGTCGTAGGTAGGGGGTGAAAATTGCGTCCCGTTCGTAGGTCGTTATTCCGTTCGTAGGTCGCGGAAATACCGCTAACGGTGCGCCGCGCACACATTTAACAGCATGAGACTGACATACTGGGCCATAAACATGCACAGAACTTTATTTACAAACACTTATCTAAACCATTACACCACACATGCATCCATAAACACACACAGTAACTGTACATCAGTAACTTCACATCAGAACTGCAGGAAATCAGCTGGAAATCACATCAGCAAAATGATGTCAACAATCACACATGAACACTTCTCAAAGTGCAGCTTTTAACATCAGAACAGCAGCAAATCAGGGACTCACATCAGCAAAATGATGTCAACAATCACACATGAATCCATAAATCCATCAGCAGCATCACATCTATCAGAAACATGTTGCAACCATCATGTTTTTGAAACCAGTGCGTTGATGAGTGTCCATGTGCATGAGAAAGAAGTCCATGAACTCAGAAAAAGCTAGAAGCAGCAGAAAAATGAAACAAAATTGCCTTACTTTGACTGAAGTGTAGGTAGACAGATGTTTTTCTCATGATCAAACCTGCATCTGATGGAACTGCTTAGCCATTGCTCAACAATGAATGTTGGGAGCATTTACTTTTCCACTGTCATGCGCAGTGTCACGCCCATGCCCAACTAACAACAGCCAAGGGGCAATCCCCTCCCCCACCTCGCCGATTGCCGTGTGTGACGCAGTTACGCCGTAGCTCGATTATATACTTGTAATGGGGCTCGTTCGTAGGTCACGTATTTTCTGCCGTACGTCGATGGCATTCTTCTACTTTGGCTCGTTCGTAGGTCCCGTGGTTCGCAGGTCGGTGGAGTCGTAGGTCGGGGGTTCCCTGTACATGTTTACATTTAGGCACTCCTGCAATTGTCACACTTTTTCCTGTTACAAACTGACTCCGGCCCCCCACCAGAGAAGGGAAAAGTTATGTGGCCCTCACAGGAAAAAGTTTGGGGACCCCTGCTCTAAATTGTCCCAGGTGAGAGAGAGAGAGAGTGAATGGTTGTTTGTCTCATTTGTCTCTTATGTGACCCCTGTGATGGACTGGAGACATGTCCCGGG
>JBBPBX010022207.1:0-41635 GCA_038048925.1 Garcialebias charrua
AGTCTCAATAGAGGAAGCCCTCTGGAGTGAGGGTGAAACGTTTCTGCTAAAAAGAAACTGTCCAGATGAACTGATTGAGAATGAGCGGGTTCATTCTAAATAGTTTCTTTTCATTACCTGCTTTCCTTTATTCTACTGAAAAACCATGCTTATTGTGAAGTAAGACAAGAATTTGTGCATTTGTTAATTCAAAATGTTTTTAATAAATGTATGACAACAAGGCACAGGTACAATTTGAGGTCTGAGGTCTCAGTAAAATGAGCTACCAGCTAAAACTAAATCAAAATAACTAACTTCACAAAAATCTTACTTGGTAATGTTGGACACAAAGATACTGTTCCAGTAGCAGCTGGCAAAATGCACCGAATAGAAAATGACAGTTTTGTGCAAATTAAAATCTGTAATCTCTTGTTTCAAATTTTATCTATCAGCCGGGTCATCAGTCTGCTCTCCTGTGTTCTCTCCTCTGTGCTCTGCAAATTGGACTCCTCTGAAATGCAGAAATCAGAAATAATTTTAATACACATACAAGTTCATTGTTTACAGTAAGTACTACAGCAAACCCTCGACCTACGTCACCCGCGACCTACGGCAACTCAGACTTACGATTTTATCATATTTAATAAAAATATGATTAAATTTTTTTTTTTTTTTGTGTTTAAATGTTATTAATTTCATGTGTATAGCACTTTGTTGCAGCTGTGGTTGTTTTAAATGGCTTTATAAATAAAGTATAATTATTAATATTACGTTTTTATTACAATTTTATCGTATTTACGCAACTTCCGGTCGTTTCCGGTCGCCATTTTACCGTCTACTGCGGTCAATGGAGCTCCAGAGGCTACTGTCAGCTGGCTCTAGAGGACTGTGTGTCCGATCAGGGTTGCCTCATATGGATAAATTTGCTGGAAACACTCGGTCAACTCTGTGGACGTCTCAGGCCCGGAGGAGCAGCCGCGGATCGCCCCGCGATCGCTCCAACAATGCCGCCCGACATGCTAACGACAGCAGCTAACAGAGCAGCTAACACAGGCGAAGACACCGAGCCGACATGCCGCGGAGGGGCCATCTGCGGCCGGGAGCTCGCCGCAAATGTCCGCCTGGCAGTCGGGGGACACCGAGCTAACGCGGAGATACAAAGCCGACAGCCTTTTTGAATGAACTGACATGCTAACCATTGCTGCTAATGGCGGGGCCTAACCGTAGCTAACGCCGAGCTTGTTTTGGATGGAGGATTATCGCGGAGAAACGGCTTTCAGTAAGTTTTTTTTTTTCTGGCTCCAAATGTATGAAGTTAAGAAGCTAACAGTCATTCTTTTAAACAGTTTTGACCACGTGTGTGCGTGTGGAGCGTAAGGAAGCTGGGGGAGCTCGGACGGGTGCGAGCTGATGCTAAAAGACGAAGGCAGGCTTTGACCAGCTCAAAGTAAGACATTATATTTTTTATTTATTGTACAGTACTGTATTCATTTACTGTACAGTTCTGTGCATGTTTATGGCCTAGTATGTCTGCTTGTTCAGTCTCATGCCATTAAATATGTGTGCGGCGCTCCGTTAGCGGTATAGCCGCGACCTATGTCAGAAACGCGGACCTACGACAGGCAGGTGTTTTTGGTCCGCGAGGTACGACAACATCGACCTAAGTCACACCCGTAGGTCCCAATCCCTGACGTAACTCGAGGGCTTCCTGTACATGTAATGGTGTTCCTATTGCTGTCTTACCTGCTGTAGAGTCGTTGAGTTGCAGTAACTGGACTTGTACAGTTCAATTTTCATCAATAAAATATGTCAAGGAGTCACCATTCCTCTGGAACAAGGGACCAGGGAAACGGGTTTGTCTGCTCGGGTCCAGGAACATGTTCATCTTCATGTTGACATAAACTGCAAAGAAATATACACATGGTTAACAACAAATCACAGATGGCAGTAACTCACAAAACTAACCCACAACAATAAGTATAAATAAGGTCGATTTTCACTCTCTCTCACACACACACACACCCCCAACACAGACACAGACACACACAGCTGTGGATTGACAGGATGGTTTGGGTTTCAAGATTTGCATTTTTTTTTTTAAACAAAATAATTGATTCTGTTAAACTGGATTCCCACCCTGACAAGCCAAGATAAATCTTGATAGACCTTTTAAAAACAGTTTATGGTGCAAAACATTAGTTTACTTGCTAAAAACACATGTAAAGGTGAACAAAGAACAATGGCCCTCATGCACAAACATGTTCGTATTTTTATCCTAAATTTCTTCTACTTTTGTTCGTACGAAGTGTTCGTACGAACATGCCACGTCAGATTCAACAAACTCTTCTATCCTCAGGAAAAGTGTGTAAATGGCTGCGCAAATATGATGAATCCCACCTGTTCTATCACCTGCGCGTGCACGCGGAGAGGTTATTTACATAATTCCCACCCCTCAAAACACCATATAAGGCTACGTTTCCTGCCTCAGAGGCAAAACGTGTTCGTTCATAAAATGACAGCGAAAAGTAAAAAGAAGAACTCTACCGGTGCAGAGATTGAAGTTCTGCTCTCTGAGGTCAAGAAAAGAAAATCTGTCCTTATTAGCAGCGTCACTCATGGGAGTAAATGACCGACTAAAGCCAAAGAATGTTTGTTTACAAGAAATGTGGACCTTATAATATACATGTGTCCTGGTGGCCCACTGGGTAAAGCATTGCACTGCTTATCGAGACCTCGTGGGTTCGATTCCCACAAGGTATAACTTTTTTTTTTCCTTCTTTCTTTAGATTATTTATTCCTTCCAGATTAAAAAGACTTTATGCTTCATTTCTTGTTGTATTGTAAATAGTTTTCTTGTGTTTTTTAAATCTGGAATGAATTTAAAGGAGAAAAAAAAAAACGTTGTCCCATATGGGAATTGAACCCATAAGGTTCAGAACTGCGACACAACGTTCTACTCATTGAGCTATCTGACATCTATGACAGCAACAGGAGGAGGTCAATGTAAAGGCTGTGTTACCGAAGTCTGCATTACCGAGACAAATTAAACTTAAATTAATTCATAATTTAAGTTGGTTTCAGTTTGAGATCTTCATATTAATATTGTAGTGTTAGAAAACGGCATTGATAACAAATTGATTTTAATTTAAATACTTTAATCCGTTAGTCATTATTACATTTAAAATTATAATTCGACTTCAAACAGAACCTATTGTCAAAAACAATTGTGGTGCGTGACTTTTTTAAACTCTAAATATTTTCTAAATAACGAAATATGAAGTTATTAGTGGAGAAATTCTGTCTGGATGACAGCAGACTGACGCTCCTGTAAATTTTGTTCGTATCTGAAAAAAATCGTAGGATACGAAAACATTGTTGAATGCCACAAATGATCCTAAATCACTCGTACGCACAGTTTAAGAACAAATCTGTGCGTACGAACGGTTCGTGAATGAGGACCAATGAGGTTGCAGGTCTCCGACGCAGCTACATCATCAACACGACAACCATCACGTTCGACGCTCTTTAGAAAACACAAACCGCTTAGAAACACCCTCTAATTATTAGGGGATTAGGGAATTAGATTAATTATTAATCATCAATGATTTTACTTCTGCAATGGCGGCTCTTAAATGGGGGGTTCCGCAGGGGTCCATCCTGGGTCCTCTCTTGTTCTCCTTATACCTGCTGCCACTCGGTGCTATTTTCCGGAAACACAATATACCTTTCCACTTCTACGCTGATGACTGTCAAATTTACTTCCCCCTAAGACAAAATGGTACAGGCTCTATTCAACCTCTGCTCGACTGCCTGGCTGACATCAGGGACTGGATGGCTTTAAATTTCTTAAGCTTCAATGATAAGAAGTCTGAAGCCATATTGTTCCTTCCCAATGACACAACCTCAAACCACTGCATTGACCTGTCTGCTCTACCCCTGTCCGAAAAACAAAAAGTCACAAATCTGGGAGTGATAATGGATCCTGCCATGAAACTCAACAGTCATGTAAACATGATCGTCAAATCCTGTTTTTTCCAGCTGAGGCGTCTGTCTAAGCTGAAGCCCATATTATCCAAAAACAACCTGGAGACAGTGATTCACGCATTCATTACATCTAGGCTTGATTACTGCAATTCACTTCTGTTTGGCGTCAGTCAAGCCACCATTGCACGATTACAACTGGTTCAGAACGCAGCTGCCCGATTTTTAACCAGCACACGCAAAAGAGAGCACATTACACCAGTCTTGGCCTCCCTTCACTGGCTACCGGTTCATCTTCGAATCCAATTCAAAATTCTCATGTATGTCTACAAATCGCTGAACAGTCTCGCCCCCGCCTATCTCTCGGATCTGATACACCCATATGTCCCTCCACGTGCTTTGAGGTCAGAGGATCAGGTACTCTTAATAGTTCCAGAAACTCGCCTTAAGCGCAGGGGTGACAGGGCGTTCTCTGTAGCAGGCCCAAGACTCTGGAACGAGTTACCGCTGCTCATCAAACAGGCCCCCTCCCTCTCGGTTTTCAAATCCCGGTTAAAAACTCACTACTACTCCATCGCTTTCAATGCCAGCTGATTTGTATTGGATCGTTTGATTTATGATCTGCAATGTTTTTATGTTTTTCGTGTTGTACTTCATTGTCTGTGTTACCTGTTGCGTGTTTGTTTGTCCAGCACTTTGGTGTGGACTTGTTCCTGTTTAAAGTGCTTTATAAATAAAATGGTATGGTATGGTATAATAATCACTGTAAAGTACGACATGTGTTACTGAGTTAATGATAAACAATGAACGCTGAACAGCTAAAACGAGTACTGTGCTAAACAACAACAATGCCGCCTCACACCCGTTTTGCGAGCCGTTGTCAACGCACAGAGGCTGTTTAAACATATCATTGTCGTTACTGTAAAGAACTACAGTGCCTGAATGCGTTAATGTGAAGTTACAGCTAGTAACCCACACAGAACTGCGAAAAAGAGTAAAAAGTAACTCTTTCACTCACTGTTGATGTGAGGAGCAGCCATCTTGAAACGATGACGTCACGCGATCTCGGGTGATCTCGGGTGCCGTGCGGCTACACAGAGTTCACGAGTTGGAATTACGACCTGAGGGGGCGTTCCAGTTGATTTTTACTACTCGGAAGCTCGTAATTACGACCTCCGAGGACAACTGGAACGCAGCATAAGTTACATCTGGCCCTTCAAGGACAGCCGTTATACTGATGTGGCCCTCTGTGAAAATGAGTTTGACACCCCTGCACTATGAGAAGGTGCTATTCATAAGACTGAGCTCAGGGAGGAGACTGAGGAGTCTCCAGGCTCGTACCAGTAGACTGAGAGACAGCTCTGTTCATCAGGCAGTCAGAATGCTAAACACTCTGCCTGCTCTGCCTCCCCTCCCATTTGAACTGCCTTAACACAAAAAACTTTCTCACACATTACCACTCAACACAAAGTTTTTAACACTGGACTCTGTGTCATCAAACGGGTTATTCACTTGTGCTCATTCAGTTTGCACTACTTCTCATATTTGCACTAATGTTTGTATTACATTACTGCCTATAGTCATACTACTGTTTACATTCACTGTTTACATTTATTAATATGGTTTACATTTATTACTACTGTTTACATTTACACTACTTTTATCTACACTACTGCAGATACATATACAGCATTCTCTGACTAGCCTTATCTAAGGATGCCAAATGTGCCTTATGTGCCTCACTGCATATGCCACTTTGCCTATACCAACATCAAATACCTCATACATATACTGTGTACATTAACTTATATGCTGCTGTGCCACTCTTTGCAAATGTCAATGCTAGAACCTTCAGTTTATTTTATAGATATACTTTTTATACTTTTTATACTACTATGCAAAAACTCAGGACAGTATTACACTTTTATTATTTCATTTTATGCTTATGTTCATTGGGTGTTTGGTGTTTTAGGGGTGTTTGGTGTTTCAGTGTTGGTGTAAATTTTCATACTTTTATACTATTATGAAAAAACTCAGGACAGTGTTACACTTTTACTATTTTATGCTTATGTTTATTAAATGTTTTAGTGTTTAGTGTTTAGATGGTTACTGTTGCACCGAGGGACTGAGAGAAACGCAATTTCGGTCCTGTGTATGTCCTGTACATATTGCAGTTCTGACAATAAAGTTGACTTTGACTTTGACTTTTGAGCTGAAAACAGCTCCTCAGACTGAAGAAGTCTTTTGGAGGAAAGAAAAAAAAACGTTTTGACAATTTTTTTGTTTTTTGTTTTTTGAATGTCCAGAGGAACAGAATTAACTTTTTTAGATTATATCACATAAAACCTTTTTTCCCTTTATGGTTTATATTTCTTCAAGATGATTCATCTTTATGTTATTTTCCTGCATTTTTAAAAATCATACATCTGCACCATGTACCCAATAAAACAATGATTTTGGTTTCCTTGTAATAAATTCACACTTACAGAAACTGCACAAATTTGATTATTTGATCATTCAACAAACTGGGGCAGAGTACCCTGAAAACTGATCAACGACTGGAAAGACATAAAATCAGACAAAAGATGACATTGGGGTGGTTGTGGCTGAGTGGTTAGAGCAGTCGTCCTTCAATGCAAGAGTTGAGGGTTTGAATCCACCAGCAGTCACATGCCGACGTGTCCCTGGGTAAGACACTGAACCCCACATTGCCTCCGATGTGTGTCCCATCAGTGTATGAATGTGATAAAGCACAAATTAGTCTCTTTAGAATGATTTATTCAATTAGCTTTGTATATTTATACATAGTACTGTAGAGTGCTGTATGAATGGGTAATGAGGACACAAATTGTAATGTAAAGATAAGATAAGACAGAAAGGCGCTGTATAAGTGCAGTCAATTTACCATTTAAAAACAAAAACAATTTCAATTAAACTTTTTTTAACGATTGTGCCCAATATTGAGTTTGACCAAGCTGTGCATCTTAGCCCCAAACTGAGATGCGTGCATGTGCGAACATGCTAAATAAAATTTACGTACAAAGCACATTGCTGACTTCTTTGCATTCTCCTGCACACCATCACCTGCACACACAAACACACACACAGACAGACACAGCAGGTCAGAGACTGCCGGAGCCGATCCCAGTGTTGCCCTATTTGCATTTTAAATGCTTACAGTTAGCCCACTAACTGTGTTCACAGTGCAGTGCAGGACAGCTAATCTACACACCTAAGGCGTGTGAGTCAGAGCTGAGGGGTAGGGATGATACAAACATTGACAAGATAACACAATAAAAAAATGCTTGAATAACATGAGAAAAAGTTAGGCCCCATTTACACAGACATGACGGTGGGATATTTCAGATGTTGATTCGATGAAAATATCTGCGTTGACACGGAGCACATTCTGTGTTTACATGAATTCCCTGAATCCGCTGTAGTTGCCATGCTGGGTCATTGGGATGTTGAAACTTCTCCAAATCCTGAACAACATGTCACATCCCCTGCATGACTGGCCCCTTTTCCACAGTTCCTCCTTGGCCTCGCTTTACCCTGCTCTTGGCAGTTCCGTATGACTAGCCATACTATAATAATAATAATAATAATAATAATAATAATAATAATAATAATAATTTTATTTGAAAGCGCCTTTCAGGACACCCAAGGACACTTCACAAACCAATACAGTTCAAACATTATCAGTGACAAATTGAAATATAAAATACATAAAGATTATAGAAATGCAAAATAATAAAAATACATTTAGTTAAGTTAATGATAAGCTAGTCTAAAGAGATGTATTTTCAGGGCAGTCTTGAACAGAGAAAGGGAGGTGGTGTTTTGAAGGTCTGGTGGTAGAGCGTTCCAGAGGTGAGGGGCAGAGCAGGTGAAGGCCCTGCTCCCCATGGTGGAGAGGTGGGCAGAGGGTACATGGAGATGTAGTGAAGAGGAGGATCTGAGAGAGCGTGATGGGATGGAGATTTGTAGGAGGTCAGATAGATAAGGAGGGGCAAGGTTGTGGATAGCTTTGAACGTGAGGAGTAGAATTTTGAAGATGATGCGTGATTTAACCGGGAGCCAGTGGAGCTGCTGCAGGACAGGAGTGATGTGGTTATAGTAGGAGGTTTGAGTGATGACACGGGCAGCTGAGTTCTGGACCATCTGTAACTTGTGGAGAGATTTGTTGGGGAGGCCGTAGAGAAGGGAGTTGCAGTAATCGATATGGGAAGTCACAAGACTGTGCACCAGGATGGCTGTGGAGCGGGGTGTGAGAGAAGGACGGAGACAAACCGTGTTTCCATCCATTTTAATTGCGAAATTTGAGCTACCTCGCAAATATGTAAATACAAATTAATGCAGATCAGAAGTGTTTCCATCTACTGGCTTGAAGCGCTTCTTCCAAGCCGCGCACAGCGTCATTACGTCAGACGTCAGCGTCATTACGTCAGACGTCAGCACTGCGCATGTCTACAGTAAACAGGAAGTAGCGGTTGAAAACAGAACCCGGCCACACATCTCGTCAAAATGGAGAGAATATTTCAGGTACGTGTTGCTATCGGGCGAGTTGTATTTATTCTGTCATGCCAACTAGTTTTAGCGATGTTACATGTTGTCCGGAGCGGAAACAGCTGAACGTCACGTGACGTGAATGTTCGCTACGTCAGAAATGAGTCGGAAAATGTGTTTCCATCTGTCGTTTAGCGCATCTCAAATCCCAAAAACCACCTCAAGCGAGCGTATAAACTTTTTAGCGCATTTCAGGAAGTAACCTCGCATTTTGCCGTTTCCATTAAGCTTTTCTGCTGCGAGATTTCAAAATGCGCACCTAGAAACCTTGATGGAAACACGACTAATGTTAACATTACGGAGGTGGAAATAGGCAGACCGAAGAGGTGCGTACAGACCCACGCGCATGGGTCTATACGTCCCTCTTTTGTCCAGTATGGCTAGTCATAGTTCTCTGTTCTTTTCCACAGGCCTTCTTCGTGAAACTGGTCTGTTTTTTTCAGAACCTACGTCTCTGCAGCTCCATTGAGGCCAAGCAGGACCCTAAAACATGATGTCAGCGCACTGTCGGTTACTGATTGGTCAGAGTAGAGGGCGGAGTCATTTGTCGAAGGGCAGAGTTTCAGAAACTTCAAACACAACCTGGAACAACCTGATTCGCCATTATCTTTTTAACCCACTATTAACCCGCTATGTGCAGCACGGTGGCACAACTGGTAGAGCAGCTACCTCTCAGCGAGCAGGTCCCCGGTTCAAATCCCGGTCCGGGGGCCTTTCTGGGTGGAGTTTGCATGTTCTCTCCGTGCATGCGTGGGTTTTCTCCGGGTGCTCCCGTTTCCTCCCACCATCCAAAAACATGCATGTTAGGCTGATTGGTAACTCTAAATTGACCCTGGGTGTGAGTGAAACAGGTCCCTCTTGTAAATAAGTCCCTGTGGCTCAACGAGGCTAGCCTGTATAAATAAAGGTTGAATGAATGAATGAATTAGAAACAACTCAAATCCGGAGGAGCGTGTTTTGGAGTATTTTGAAGGTATAAACAAACAATATTGTCACAATTGTGGTCAAATGCTGAAGTTCAAACATTTTTGTGTTTGCTGGCTGATGAAGAAGTTCAGAGTGAGCTAGATGGAGCGACACATCATAAGAAGGTTTTTAAAGAGGTGTCAGTGCATTGCTAATAATGATCCTCCCACTAAAGGGGCACTAATGGGCACAGTGGAAATGTAAAGTGAAGTAATTTGACGTGTACCAGTAAGGGCCAGCAAGGGCCGAGCCGAGCAGGAACTATGGAAATGAGGCAATAGACTGAGACCCCCGTGGTGCTCCGCAGAACGCATCAGGAAGTCCTTCCTTTCTGTGGCTATCAAACGTTTCAACTCCTCCCCTTTTCTACGCATGGAACAATAAAATTAATCCTATACTACAATAAACTCTTTAATGTATCTGTCTGCACCTGACCTGTTTTAGAACTTGAGTGTTAATTTTTTTTTAATATTCTGTTATTTTTTTTATATCTTCTGTGATTCCTTGTGTATGTTCCTTTGTACTGAAACTCTGGCACAACAATTTCCTGCGGGATCAATAAAGTTCTATCTTATCTTATCTTATCGGAGCTATGAATTTTGTACATTCACCTAATGCGCATCATGCTGCATGTTGCTCTCTGTATGGACTTTCCTCTGGGTTGAAGGCCCAGCTAACAAGAAAACTTAAAGCCGGATTTTGGATACGAGTTGATGGATTTGACGCCGAGCTGCACGATGCAGCTAACAGCTCAACACCGGTCACCGAGCGAACCAGAACTGACGAGGATGATGTCAGACTTCCCACTCTGGTGTTAAATCAGTAACTTCGAGCCCATTTACAATAGGTAAATATGGTACATGTTCTTGATAATGTTTGCTAGTACTTACTTCGGTTACACAACAACCATGTTTTTATTTATATTTTTCCTGTGAGGAGTTCTATCCTCCGACCAGGGGTGGACTGGTTCCGAATGAGCATACACCATGAGGTGCAGGAGGACGTTGAAGAAAGACGTTGGAGCAACTTTTCACTTAAAATTCCCCTCAGTTCATTTTTCCAGTCCATTCGACGTTTTAAGCTACATTAAAGCTGCATTCTGCAGTTTCTGGAATACGCTGGCACTTAGAAAAATTTTCAACAGGGAAAAGCATTCTGCTCCCTCCCCCTCAGAGCCATATATGGCTCTGTTCCCTGTCACTCTCGCTGTAAATCAGCTCAGCTTCCTTAACTCCGCCTCCACTCATGTCCTGTCGCAGCCGCTCCGAATTTATAATATAATAATAATAATCATTTTATTTAAAAGCGCCTTTCAGGACACCCAAGGACACTTCACAGCAATAAAATAAAACAAAACAAACAGTTGAAACATCAGTAGGAACAAATTGAAATACTGTATACAACGAATAAAGAATATAAAATACAAAAGAATATAAAATACATTTAGTAGATTTAATGATAAGCTAGTCTAAAGAGACGTGTTTTCAGGGCTGTCTTGAACAGAGAAAGAGAGGTGGTGTTTCGAAGGTCTGGCGGTGGAGCATTCCAGAGGTGAGGGGCAGAGCAGGTGAAGGCCCTGCTCCCCATGGTGGAGAGGCGGGCAGAGGGTACATGGAGATGTAGCGAAGAGGAGGATCTGAGAGAGCGTGATGGGATGGAGATTTGTAGGAGGTCAGATAGATAAGGAGGGGCAAGGTTGTGGATAGATTTGAACGTGAGAAGTAGAATTTTGAAGATGATGCGTGATTTAACCGGGAGCCAGTGGAGCTGCTGCAGGACAGGAGTGATGTGGTTATAGTAGGAGGTTTGAGTGATGACACGGGCAGCTGAGTTCTGGACCATCTGTAACTTGTGGAGAGATTTGTTGGGGAGGCCGTAGAGAAGGGAGTTGCAGTAATCAATACGGGAAGTCACAAGACTGTGCACCAGGATGGCTGTGGAGCGGGGTGTGAGAGAAGGATGGAGACGGTTAATATTACGGAGGTGGAAATAGGCAGACCGAGTAATATTGTTGATGTGTGAAGTGAAGGAGAGAGTGGTGTCGAGGATGACACCGAGGCTCTTGACCTGAGGGAAGGGGGATAGCAGAGAGTTGTTAAGGGGGACGAGAAGATGTTCTGATTTTGAGATAGAGAGTTCTGTGTTTATATGTTTATAAAACATTCTAAAAAATAAAATAATAACAGGGTCCAGCACACCAGAACACTAGCAAATCTGCAGAGCCTCGGCAGCCACGTTGAACCCGATTTTAATTCGCTCGTGACAAATTCATTCATTTCCTGAATGATTGAGCGGAGGATGAAGCGATCACTTGACTTTTGGCAAAAAAACAAAAGTCCAGAGCAGGGATGAAGAAGGGGGATTTGATACATTTGTGTCACATACAAAACAGTTTTGCATCGCTTTGCAATTATTTCAACGAGAACCTGCGCGGCCGCTGCGGGGCTCGCTGCGGGCTGACAGGCTGGGGCGTGGGTTGGGGGGGGCATGGGTTAGGAGCGTGAGAAGTTATAAGTGTAACAGGTGGCACCACAAGGTGGCACAATTTCCCTGTGCTGTAAGCCTCTAGAAAAGGGAAGTTGTCAGTATTGATGACAGGGTGCAATTTCCTGAGAGTGGCCAGGTGTGTTGTGTTCACACATGCTGTGGTGCAGGCGCTTGGGGTAGGTTTGAAGGCTTGTTTTTAAACATATTGAGTGTTATTTATAAACAGTTGGGTTTTATTCTGATGTGTGATGTGTTTACAACAGGACCACACAGTTTTAAAGAAGCAGATTGAAGCAGGACTACCTGGGTGTGGGGTTCGACGCCACAGGTAGGCTTGCAGGTTTCTGGGTTTTAAATTGTATTATATGGTTTTGTTTATTCTTTATTTTTGTCTGGTAGGGCCACACGTTTCTATGCCATTTGGGATTTGCTGTGACTGGGTGTGGGCTTATCAGACGCCGCAGGTGTGCACTGATTTTTAAATTGTTTTAAGAGTGACTCCATTAAAGTTTTGTATTTAATAAATTTGTTTTGTTTTTTACAGTTGATCACTGTCACCTGCTGTCCTTAAAGTTTTTGTCTTTTGTTGGTCTGCCTAGTTTATTGAATTGTATTTTGTTTGTAGTGCATGTGAGGGCAGCTGACTGTTTTAACATCTTGGGTCACTTCCTAAATATTCGGTACCATTTATTTTAAATCAAACCCTTTGTCTATATTAAAATAAATATCATTATTGTAAGTCAGATTTATTCTCAGTGTTTAATTGTTTCCTTTTTATCGGCTCATAACATTTGGCGTTGTTGGTAGGGCGCCACAGTTGCCTGTGGATTTCCTGGTGGGACGGAGGGAAACTGATGAAGATCTTGGCCTGCCCTTGGAAGAGTGGGTAGAAGAGCACCAAAAGTCTCTAACGGTGGCTTATGACATGGTGCATCGAAAATTGGAGAGTAAAAGAGCTCAGAGAAATCAGGATGGGGATGTTGCTCCAGATTTTCAGGAGGGAGATCTGGTGTATACCAGAAATCACTCTGTCCGGGGTCGGAGTAAGATTCAGGATTTTTATGACTCCACTCCTTATCAAGTGGTTCGCCCACCTCCTGATCGAGGTGTAGTGTATTCTATAGCACCTGTGGATCAGGAAGGACCCTTCCGCCAAGTACACCGGGCCGAGCTTAGAAGCGTTCCTGAAAGTAGTGTGGTGGAGTCTCAAGATATGGAGGCTGAGAAAAATGTGTTGACTGACAGTGGGGCAGAGAATGTAATTGTTGATTTGCCTAAGTCTGAAATCTTATCGGATGTTGAGGATGTTGAAGCAGGTATTTCTGAAGATGTACTGCCTGATGGTCAGCTTTTTCCTGGCCAAGTATCCGCTGTGGAAACTGGTACAACCATAAATTCAGAGCCCAGGAGGTCAACTAGGAAGACTGCAGGACAACATTCAAACCCATTCAGGCTGCCCCGTTCTGTGCAGACAAAAGAATAGCTGTCCGGTATTGGTTAATTTCTTCAGGTACATCGTCGGGTCGTCGATGCACGATGATGGGGGGGAATGTAACAGGTGGCACCACAAGGTGGCACAATTTCCCTGTGCTGTAAGCCTCTAGAAAAGGGAAGTTGTCAGTATTGATGACAGGGTGCAATTTCCTGAGAGTGGCCAGGTGTGTTGTGTTCACACATGCTGTGGTGCAGGCGCTTGGGGTAGGTTTGAAGGCTTGTTTTTAAACATATTGAGTGTTATTTATAAACAGTTGGGTTTTATTCTGATGTGTGATGTGTTTACAACAGGACCACACAGTTTTAAAGAAGCAGATTGAAGCAGGACTACCTGGGTGTGGGGTTCGACGCCACAGGTAGGCTTGCAGGTTTCTGGGTTTTAAATTGTATTATATGGTTTTGTTTATTCTTTATTTTTGTCTGGTAGGGCCACACGTTTCTATGCCATTTGGGATTTGCTGTGACTGGGTGTGGGCTTATCAGACGCCGCAGGTGTGCACTGATTTTTAAATTGTTTTAAGAGTGACTCCATTAAAGTTTTGTATTTAATAAATTTGTTTTGTTTTTTACAGTTGATCACTGTCACCTGCTGTCCTTAAAGTTTTTGTCTTTTGTTGGTCTGCCTAGTTTATTGAATTGTATTTTGTTTGTAGTGCATGTGAGGGCAGCTGACTGTTTTAACATCTTGGGTCACTTCCTAAATATTCGGTACCATTTATTTTAAATCAAACCCTTTGTCTATATTAAAATAAATATCATTATTGTAAGTCAGATTTATTCTCAGTGTTTAATTGTTTCCTTTTTATCGGCTCATAACATAAGCTCTGTTTTTATTGGCTGGTTATAAACTCTGTTTTTATTGGCTGGTTAACCGTAGGGCGCTTTGGTTTTATAAATGCTTTTATTACCACCGGGAGACGCCAGAGGACTATAGTTTTTTTCAGAGATTACCTGTCAAACATCAATCTATCATGAAATAGTGGCTGAGTGAAGAAATATGTTTAAAAAACAAGTTACATACTGATCCTTTAAGCAAATAAGTGACAGTCTGAACAAGCCAGATAAACAATATGGCATCAGTAACCAGGATGACAACAGATAGGAAGAGTCCAGTTCATTAATGTACCGGTAGTTTACAGTTTGGTTAATGTTTTTTTTTTTTTTTTTAATAATGTACAGTTTAATTATCAGTGTTTGTGTGACATGCAGTTTGTGGTGTTGAATAAATAGATAAAAATTTAACCTGATGTCTTCATTTTCAACTTTAATAACAGGTAATGTTTCACATCATCAACAGTTTGTCACATAACTTGAATTACATAATGTCCAAATACAGGTGGTCCCCGACTTACGAGCGTATGGACTTACGAGGATCCGACTTTACGAGATCATAATTAATAAAAATATGACATTAAATTTTTTTTTTTTTTTTTTATGTTCTTAATTTCATGTGTACAGCACTTTGTTGCAGCTGTGGTCGTTTTAAATGGCTTTATAAATAAAGTATAATTGTTATTTTTATGTTTTATTTCAATTTTTAGTGTACTCTGTACTGTATTAGCGATCGCTCCCAAATTCCCCCCGCCTGAAATATAACGAGCAGACCTAAGGCGATTGCTCCCGCTGCCCTGCCGCCTGACAGGCAACGAGCGGACCTACCAATCCGACATACCGGGAGCTGGCCGACATGCTGGAAGCTGCTGGCTTTTTAGGACCGTGCGTGCGATCAGAGGTTGCCTCATACGGATAAATGAGCTGGAAACTCTCTGTGAACTTTGTGGATGTGTCTGTTGTGGAGCAACCGCCGCGATCCTCCGCGATCGCTCTTAAAAAGCGCCGTACGACAACATTAGCTCATCGGCTAAGGCTAGGCTAAATGCTAAGCGGACCCCCACCAGAACCAGACTGAACCGGCGGCCGGGAGCTCGCCTCGATGTCCGCCTAGCAGCCTAAGATGTTGGATGGACATTCAGCTAACGTGGAGAAGCAGCTCCGACAGCCTTTTTTGGATGGATGGACTCGTTAGCACGGCGCTAATGAGTGCAGGCCTAATGGCGGTGGCTCACGCGGTCAGCTTGTTTTGGATGAACGAACACTGCAAGTAAACTCCTTTTATGGCTTCAAATGTATGGACTTAACAAGCTAACAGTCCTTCCTCTAAACAGTTTGGACCGCGTTAGAGCAGCAGAATGTATGGAGCCCCGACGTGCTCGGACGTGCTAACAGACGAGACAAGCTTGATCAGCTCAAAGTAAGAAATTATATTTTTATTTATCTGTTTTGTACTGTACAGACAGTATGCTGTTTCTGTGATGAAAATAACTTTTTTAAAGTACAGCTGCAGTGCATAGGTGTGCACCGCAGCGTTGGCGTCTTTTTTCCTATTTACGAGCGCTGTTCCGGTTTTACGAGATAGCACGTGCGTTGTCGGACTTACGAGTTTTTACGAGATACTCGTTGTAACGGAACTCGCTCGTAAGTCGGGGATCACCTGTAGCTTCATTACGTCTCCCACCACTAACAGAAATACTGTTTATTTCCTTTGACCTTTATGCAGGTTAGCCCCACTGAGCCTCGGGGACTCATTTACAAGAGAGATATGAATTTTTATAGATTTTTTAAATTATTGTTACCGTACTGTTGTTACTTTGTATTTAGCACATTTAGTATGTAATACTCCAACACCACGTGTGAAATACACGCCTGCCTCGTTCAGTAAATAGCGATATTAGAACTTGATCCAACAGGCACCTCTTCCCAACACAGATGTCAGTCACAGCAGCTACATTCCAGCATAGATTAATCCAAAATACTGTATATTCCATCAGTCGTAGCACAAAAAGTAGTATGTTATACTTCAGCACCAATGTTGTTGACAGAAATATGCCGTTGGTCCACGAGTGCGGGAAATATATGCTTGTAGGTCGGATGTGGTTAACACCTCTGCAGGAGACAATTAACATCTCTGCAGGCAGTCGACCGAAAACCTCTGAGGTGGGTTGAGAAACCTCCAGATTCTAAAGAGGGGGGCAACTGGTTGTGTGTAGATGAACAGCCAAACCGCAGAGAGAAAGGTGCGGTTTCACTCAAAGCATGTGCCGTGTAAATAGCCCCTTTGAATCTAATGGAAGCTATGACGCCTCCCTGATGCAACCTTCAGTTACTGCCTTTGACCGCTTCTGACAAAACATTTGTCTTCCTCATCTTACAAAACTGACTGAGTTTCAGATTACAACTTAGGTTTCAAACAATTTAGACAAATGCAAAAGCAAAAAATATGAATCTTTTTATTTTTTTCCCCATTTATAGATGGCCTACCTTCACAACTTTTAGCCATCCTCTCACTCCAATATTTTTTTTAAGAGAGAAAGAAAGAAAAGAGAAAGTAAGACAACAAATCAACAATTATCAACCAAAAGAGCACAAGGCAAACACACCCAACCTCCGTCCACAATCCTGCAAAGCACATGACAGAACACAACAATGGAACATACATGCATAAAGACTAATAATATTCATGAGCTTGCAGTAGAATTCTATAAATACACATACCCATATCTACAAATATATATATACAGTAGTATACATACATATACTTTTATATTCATTTATATACCCATCTACATATCTACAAATATATATATACAGTAGTATACATACATATACTTTTATATTCATTTATATTGGGCAGCACGGTGGCACAACTGGTAGAGCTGCTGCCTCTCAGCGAGAAGGTTGCCGGTTCAAATCCCGGTCCGGGGCCTTTCTGGGTGGAGTTTGCATGTTCTCCCCGTGCATGCGTGGGTTTCCTCCGGGTACTCCGGTTTCCTCCCACAGACCAAAAAACATGCTTGTTAGGCTGATTGGTGACTCTAAATTGACCCTAGGTGTGAGTGTGAGAGTGGATGGTTGTTTGGTGTGAGTGAGACAGGTCCCTCTTGTAAATGAGTCCCCGTGACTCAACGAGGCTAGCCTGTATAAATAAAGGTTGAATGAATATACCATCTACATATCTGCATACATCTATATATACATCCCTGCATCCATTTGTGTGTGGTTGTGAGCATGCATAAGTGTATAAGGTTCCTCCAATAGAACATTTAGTAGCGACTGTGAAGCATCAGAGATCCGTCCCCCCAAAGCCCGAGGCAGACGAAGGAGCAATCAAAGCCCAAGACCCCAGGAAGGACCCCGAGCCCAGAGTCCCCAGGACCGCCCGAGATGCAAAATTGTGAATCTAAAGGAAGGAAAACACTAATTGTATCAATATTGCCCTCCACTGAAGGTGAAGTGCCAAGGTTTTTCTGTCGGTGTGTTCATTACTGTATTCTGATTTTTTTAATCAAATTATCTCATCAACCTCTCAACAGGTTCTATTAAAATTTTAAGAAAAGTAATATTATATGAATATCTACAACTGATTATTTTTTGGTGTACAATTTGATTAAGTTTGAATTCATTTTATTTAGAAATCGTCAAGTCACAACAGAAGTCGTCTCAGGGCACTGAACAGAAATGTTCATTAACAGAAACATTCATATACTGTACATAAAAAATAATTTAACACTATTTATCTGAGGAGTAGACTGCTTTGAATTTTAGACTTTCACATCCAACATCTGCAGGATCATGATAGACAACATCCAACATCTGCAGGGTGCACCATGATAGACAACATCCAACATCTGCAGGATGCACCATGATAGACAACATCCAACATCTGCAGGATGCACCATGATAGACAACATCCAACATCTGCAGGATGCTCCATGATAGACAACATCCAACATCTGCAGGGTGCACCATGATAGACAACATCCAACATCTGCAGGATGCACCATGATAGACAACATCCAACATCTGCAGGATGCACCATGATAGACAACATCCAACATCTGCAGGATGCACCATGATAGACAACATCCAACATCTGCAGGATGCACCATGATAGACAACATCCAACATCTGCAGGATGCTCCATGATAGACAACATCCAACATCTGCAGGATGCTCCATGATAGACAACATCCAACATCTGCAGGATGCTCCATGATAGACAACATCCAACATCTGCAGGATGCTCCATGATAGACAACATCCAACATCTGCAGGATGCTCCATGATAGACAACATCCAACATCTGCAGGATGCTCCATGATAGACAACATCCAACATCTGCAGGATGCTCCATGATAGACAACATCCAACATCTGCAGGATGCTCCATGATAGACAACATCCAACATCTGCAGGATGCACCATGATAGACAACATCCAACATCTGCAGGATGCACCATGATAGACAACATCCAACATCTGCAGGATGCACCATGATAGACAACATCCAACATCTGCAGGATGCACCATGATAGACAACATCCAACATCTGCAGGATGCACCATGATAGACAACATCCAACATCTGCAGGATGCACCATGATAGACAACATCCAACATCTGCAGGATGCACCATGATAGACAACATCCAACATCTGCAGGATGCACCATGATAGACAACATCTGCAGGATGCACCATGATAGACAACATCCAACATCTGCAGGATGCACCATGATAGACAACATCCAACATCTGCAGGATGCACCATGATAGACAACATCCAACATCTGCAGGATGCACCATGATAGACAACATCCAACATCTGCAGGATGCACCATGATAGACAACATCCAACATCTGCAGGATGCACCATGATAGACAACATCCAACATCTGCAGGATGCACCATGATAGACAACATCCAACATCTGCAGGATGCACCATGATAGACAACATCCAACATCTGCAGGATGCACCATGATAGACAACATCCAACATCTGCAGGATGCACCATGATAGACAACATCCAACATCTGCAGGATGCACCATGATAGACAACATCCAACATCTGCAGGATGCACCATGATAGACAACATCCAACATCTGCAGGATGCACCATGATAGACAACATCCAACATCTGCAGGATGCACCATGATAGACAACATCCAACATCTGCAGGATGCACCATGATAGACAACATCCAACATCTGCAGGATGCACCATGATAGACAACATCCAACATCTGCAGGATGCACCATGATAGACAACATCCAACATCTGCAGGATGCACCATGATAGACAACATCCAACATCTGCAGGATGCACCATGATAGACAACATCCAACATCTGCAGGATGCACCATGATAGACAACATCCAACATCTGCAGGATGCACCATGATAGACAACATCCAACATCTGCAGGATGCACCATGATAGACAACATCCAACATCTGCAGGATGCACCATGATAGACAACATCCAACATCTGCAGGATGCACCATGATAGACAACATCCAACATCTGCAGGATGCACCATGATAGACAACATCCAACATCTGCAGGATGCACCATGATAGACAACATCCAACATCTGCAGGATGCACCATGATAGACAACATCCAACATCTGCAGGATGCACCATGATAGACAACATCCAACATCTGCAGGATGCACCATGATAGACAACATCCAACATCTGCAGGATGCACCATGATAGACAACATCCAACATCTGCAGGATGCACCATGATAGACAACATCCAACATCTGCAGGATGCACCATGATAGACAACATCCAACATCTGCAGGATGCACCATGATAGACAACATCCAACATCTGCAGGATGCACCATGATAGACAACATCCAACATCTGCAGGATGCACCATGATAGACAACATCCAACATCTGCAGGATGCACCATGATAGACAACATCCAACATCTGCAGGATGCACCATGATAGACAACATCCAACATCTGCAGGATGCACCATGATAGACAACATCCAACATCTGCAGGATGCACCATGATAGACAACATCCAACATCTGCAGGATGCACCATGATAGACAACATCCAACATCTGCAGGATGCACCATGATAGACAACATCCAACATCTGCAGGATGCACCATGATAGACAACATCCAACATCTGCAGGATGCACCATGATAGACAACATCCAACATCTGCAGGATGCACCATGATAGACAACATCCAACATCTGCAGGATGCACCATGATAGACAACATCCAACATCTGCAGGATGCACCATGATAGACAACATCCAACATCTGCAGGATGCACCATGATAGACAACATCCAACATCTGCAGGATGCACCATGATAGACAACATCCAACATCTGCAGGATGCACCATGATAGACAACATCCAACATCTGCAGGATGCACCATGATAGACAACATCCAACATCTGCAGGATGCACCATGATAGACAACATCCAACATCTGCAGGATGCACCATGATAGACAACATCCAACATCTGCAGGATGCACCATGATAGACAACATCCAACATCTGCAGGATGCACCATGATAGACAACATCCAACATCTGCAGGATGCACCATGATAGACAACATCCAACATCTGCAGGATGCACCATGATAGACAACATCCAACATCTGCAGGATGCACCATGATAGACAACATCCAACATCTGCAGGATGCACCATGATAGACAACATCCAACATCTGCAGGATGCACCATGATAGACAACATCCAACATCTGCAGGATGCACCATGATAGACAACATCCAACATCTGCAGGATGCACCATGATAGACAACATCCAACATCTGCAGGATGCACCATGATAGACAACATCCAACATCTGCAGGATGCACCATGATAGACAACATCCAACATCTGCAGGATGCACCATGATAGACAACATCCAACATCTGCAGGATGCACCATGATAGACAACATCCAACATCTGCAGGATGCACCATGATAGACAACATCCAACATCTGCAGGATGCACCATGATAGACAACATCCAACATCTGCAGGATGCACCATGATAGACAACATCCAACATCTGCAGGATGCACCATGATAGACAACATCCAACATCTGCAGGATGCACCATGATAGACAACATCCAACATCTGCAGGATGCACCATGATAGACAACATCCAACATCTGCAGGATGCACCATGATAGACAACATCCAACATCTGCAGGATGCACCATGATAGACAACATCCAACATCTGCAGGATGCACCATGATAGACAACATCCAACATCTGCAGGATGCACCATGATAGACAACATCCAACATCTGCAGGATGCTCCATGATAGACAACATCCAACATCTGCAGGATGCACCATGATAGACAACATCCAACATCTGCAGGATGCTCCATGATAGACAACATCCAACATCTGCAGGATGCACCATGATAGACAACATCCAACATCTGCAGGATGCACCATGATAGACAACATCCAACATCTGCAGGTTGCTCCATGATAGACAACATCCAACATCTGCAGGTTGCTCCATGTTTGTAATGATGTTTTTCTATTACATTAGGGCTTAGTGTATTTCTAGTTGATGTTTTTCTTAGTTATATGTTATTACTGTTTTTCTCTTACATTTTGTTGTTGAATGTAACTGGGACCCTGTGTACATAATCTCGTTTCATCACATGTACTACATGCGGTGCAAATGACAATAAAGATTCTCTGACTCTGACTCTGTGGTTATAGTAGGAGGAGCCAGTGGAGCTGCTGCAGGACAGGAGTGATGTGGTTATAGTAGGAGGTTTGAGTGATGACACGGGCAGCTGAGTTCTGGACCATCTGTAACTTGTGGAGAGATTTGTTGGGGAGGCCGTAGAGAAGGGAGTTGCAGTAGTCAATACGGGAAGTCACAAGACTGTGCACCAGGATGGCTGTGGAGCGGGGTGTGAGAGAAGGACGGAGACGGTTAATATTACGGAGGTGGAAATAGGCAGACCGAGTAATATTGTTGATGTGTGAAGTGAAGGAAAGAGTGGTGTCGAGGATGACACCGAGGCTCTTGACCTGAGGGGAGGGGGATAGCAGAGAGTTGTTAAGGGGGACGAGAAGATGTTCTGATTTTGAAATAGAGTTTTTGGTACCAACGAGAATGATTTCTGTTTTGTTACTGTTTAGTTGAAGGAAATTGTTAGATATCAGCGTCTCCAGGTTGGTCAGCGGCCATGGCAGAAAAATCCACCCCGAGGAGCACAGGACAAACAAGTACACGTGACAGACAGTCTGCCACTGAGTTGGACTTTCCCGCCACATGGCGGATAATAATAATAATAATGAATTCAATTTATAACGCACTTTTCATTAATGAAAATCTCAAAGTGCTACAAGGAGCAACAGAATTAAATGACAATAAAACAAATAATAAAACAATTAAAATCAATAACAATATCAGCTAAGATCAAAAGTAGAATCATGAGGAGGTAGAGTATGCTTGGTCGAAAAGAAAGGTCTTCAAGTCGCTCTTAAAGTCAACCACAGACTGTGGGGCTCTTAGACATTCAGGAAGAGAGTTCCACAGGCGGGGGGCAGCCACACTGAAAGCCCGGTCTCCCATGGTCCTTAATTTGGTTCTCGGAATGTGAAGGAGATTGCTGTTCTGTGACCGCAGCGAACGGGTGGATGAGTATGGAATGAGAATATCCTTCAGATAATCTGGTGAAGTTCCGTGTAAGCATTGATGTGTAATGAGAGCAGTTTTGTACTGAATTCTGTAGGCGACAGGAAGCCAATGAAGGTTATGGAGAATGGGCGTAATATGTTCAAATTTACGAACTCTCAACAAGATCCTTGCTGCACTGTTTTGAATATATTGAAGTTTCTGAAGGTTTTTGCCAGGGATTCCAATAAACAGGGAGTTGCAGTAGTCGAGCCTGGAGGAGACAAAAGCATGGACGAGCTTCTCAGCATCGGAAAAAGTTAGGGATGGGCGAAGTCTGGAGATGTTTCGAAGATGGAAGAAGCAAGTTTTAAACAGATGCTTAATGTGATTTTCAAATGTAAGATTGGAGTCCATTTTTATTCCAAGATTAGTAACAGAGGTGGAGAGGGGGATGTCTTGTCCAGAAAAGGAAAGTCTTGTTATAGGAGATGTTTGTACCTGGTGAGGGGTGCCAATCAGTATGGCCTCAGTCTTGGAGCAGTTTAATTGAAGAAAGTTCTGATTCATCCATGCCCTAATTGCCTCCAGGCAGGCAGAGAGGGCAGTGAGTGAAGATGGAGATGACAAGGTGGAAGATGAGGATGCTCCAGTCCTGATGTAAAGCTGTGTATCGTCGGCATAACAGTGAAAAGAAATGTTGAACTGATTAATAATTTGACCTAAAGGCAGCATGTAAAGGGAAAACAGCAGGGGCCCCAGAACCGACCCCTGAGGGACACCACAGGAGACACAAACTGTCTGGGACGTGGCGTTGCCAAGACTAACACATTCCAGCCTATTGGAGAGGAAAGATTTGAACCAGTCCAGGACTGTGTCGCAGAGACCGACCTCCACATGAAGACGGTGGAGGAGGATACTATGGTCCACAGTGTCGAAGGCTGCAGTGAGGTCAAGGAGGACAAGGATGGAGGGAGAGCCAGTGTCAGCAGCCAAGAGGACATCATTGGTAACCCTCAGCAATGCAGTCTCTGTACTGTGAGCTGCCCTGAATCCAGACTGGAACTTCTCATACAGGGAGTGTTGTTGTAGGTGATCCTGCAGCTGAGCAGCAACAGCTTTTTCCAGCACTTTAGACAGAAAAGGGAGGTGTGAAATTGGGCGGTAATTAGAAAAAATGTCGGGATCCAAATTAGATTTTTTCAGAAGAGGCCTAATGATGGCGGTTTTTAGAGGCAGTGGAACATGACCAGATTGTAGAGACTGATTTATTATTTGAGTGATAAGTGGGCCTATTGCAGAATGATTGGTTTTTATGAGAGAAGAGGGGAAAGGATCCAGGGCGCAGGATGAAGGCTTCATTTTCTTGATGATGGCCTCCACCTCACTCTGAACAACTTCGTCAAAGCTGTTTAGGGTCCCAGAATGCAGACGGGTGGGTGGCACACTGAGAACGGGGAGGTTGTGGAGCTGAGATCTGATAGTGTCAACTTTGGTTTTAAAAGATGAAAGAAACAGGTCGCATTTTTGAGCAGAGTCCTCAAGAGTTTGCTTAATGGGATTAAGCAGACGAGTGATTGTGGAGAAGAGCTGTTTAGAGTTTCCAGGGCAGGTGTTGATGATGTTAGAATAATATTTGGAGCGTGCTTCTTTAAGAGAATAGGCGTATGCTTTCTGATGTTCTTTATATGCCTGCTTATGCACAGACAGACCAGATGATTTTACACGTCTCTCAATAGCACGGCCAGTTGCCTTCATCTTGCGCAGCTCATCAGTGTACCAAGGAGCTGAGCGCGAGAAAGACACCAGTCTTGTCCTTAAGGGGGCGTGTAGGTCCAGGAGCTCCCGAAGAGATTGGTTGTAGTAATCCACAGAGTCATCTGCAGAAGGATGTCAGTCGTAAACTCCGAAATGGCCGCCAAGTGCCGTTGCTGACGCGCTGACCGGTGCTCTGAAACTTTAGACATGGCAAACGTCAGTGGTTTGTGGTCCACATAAGCCGTAAACAAACGACCCTCCAGCAACAAACGAAAATGCCGCGTAGCTAAAAAAAAAGTGCCAACAACTCACGGTCAAAAACAATATACTTACGCTCGCAGTCCCGCAATTTTCAGCTAAAAAAACAACTCCAACAGCTAACAGTTTGTAAATGAACACCAAATAATTACTTTCTGTAAGTTTAAAGAAAATCTGTTGTGTGGTTTATGAGCTATTTAGACAAATAGTAGCAGGAAAAAACCTGAAGCTAACCGCAACACATTTACGTCTATAAAACATCGAATTTTATCTCAAACAACTCCGACAGCTAACAGTAAATAATTACTTTCTGTATGTTTAAAGAAAATCCGCAGAGTGGTTTATGAGCTATTTGCTAAAATATACACGAAAAAAAACGAAGCTAGCCGCGACACGTTTATGCCCATAAAACATTGATTTTTTAAATCTCAAACATCTCATAAAGCTAGTCAGTTGTAAATGTTCATACAGTGATTACATTCTGTAAGTTTGATCAAAATCTGTCCTGTGGTTCTTGACCTATTTTGCTAACAACACAGCTAACAGTAGTTACCTCCAGAGCAGGAGGCCGGGCAGCGACAGAGTCAGTCCGACCAGAGGAGCCTGCCTGCCTTTGGATACATGAGGTGGGAACGGTCGGTGTACCTAGGGCTGGACGATATGGCCAAAATTTTTATCACGATATAGTTCTTAATTTCGGTCGATATCGATATATTTCGATATCGATATAAACAATATAAAAGCCTAAAAAAAACTATAAACTATACAAATAAATTAATGTTCTCCTTGTATTTGTATTTAGCCTCCAAAAAGATGGAAATCACCATCAAATAAACATAAACTTCTCAACCCAATAATTCTCAGTCGGGTCATCTGGACAGTTTCTTTTTTATAGAAACGTTTCACCCTCCATCCTCCATCCAATTTCTATAAAAAGAAACTGTCCAGATGACCCGACTGAAAATTATTGGATTTGGTACGTGGATTATTGAGCATGAACTTTCTTGCCATAAAATTCTCAACTGTGTCAATATTAATAGTTTTAACTTTAAACATCTTTAAAATTTACAGCATTGAAATTCATAGTTAATTAAATAAAACTTTTGGGTGTTGTTATTTATAAGAAGCTGACATAGAAATCTCATGGAAATTACTTAAGAATAAAAATAACAAAATCAATTGCATTACTGTATAAAGTAAAATAGTTTTTGAATGACAAAGTTTTGAATATATTGAATAATGTAATGATTGTTCCATATTTAATCTGTTGTATTGAAGTTTGGGGAAAAGCATGTAAAACTATTACAAACCCTGTTTTTTTTGTTTTGTTTTTAAAGAGCTACAAGAATTATTAGTAGGAAGTGCTATGGTCACCCAACAAATATTTCATCAGTTTAAATTATTAAAATTTTATGATTTGGTTGAACATAGTATTTTACAAGTCATGTATAAAACTGAAAAAAAAATTACCCCCCAAATATTCAATTAAAATTTGTTTAAAGTTATTAAACCCTGAAGGGAATGTAAATGTTTGTAAAACCTCCATTTAGGACTAGTTTGAAGGAGCTGAGTTGTAAATCAGGAAACAGGATTGTGTTGACTTGATATCACCATAAACATTTCTAAAACTATGTTTTAAAATATGATTAAATCAAAGTTGTTGGGAAGGTGTGGTGCAGGTGAAGTGAAGGTTGTTGTTTGTTTGTAGTTATTTTGTATTTTTTAAACAAGGGGCAGATATTAAAACACTATTTTCGTCTTTCTGCACATTTTCATTCAGTGTTTTTTCTTCTTCTGATGAATTTGTTTTATTTTGAATTAAAAAAACATGCAGCGCTGCTGGGGCTGTTTGTTTACGTCGTAGTTTCAGGGAAACGTTGGCTCAAACTTTATTGTTCTTCATCTTCTGACTCTCATATTATATCGAGTGGAAACTCTTCAGATTAAACAAGTTAGATGTTTCCACCGCTAGTTAGAACGACTTTGTCACGTTTTGCAAAATAAAGAAACCGAGTAGGACTCGCTGCAGATGAGACCTGCAGTTTAACAAAACCGAACTACGTCCACACCGACGAATTAGTCTTTCCTCTCATCAGTGATGTCGTCTGCTTTCTCTTCGCTTGTGAAACTTTGTTCAGTCACATTCTGACGGTCATGAGCACTCGTTTGACTCGTTTTGAAGCGAAAACTTAACGCGCTTTGGAGACTAGCTTAGCTTTTAGCCTGCTACCGCTAACGCCTGCTGCTGGACTGAGCGCTGCGTAACAACGACGTCACCACGCACGTTTTGTGTCACAGCTTTTTCTGTCCGGGCGCGTTGTTGAAGCAGCCGCTCCAACCCGAACAGAAACAGAAAAACGTTGTAAAATCCTATCGAAATATCGAAAATATGCTTAAACTTCATATCATCGTTATTGAATAAAAGTATATCGCGATATTTATCGTTATTGAATTATCGTCCAGCACTAGGTGTACCCTAGCGGACAAAAGTGGTACTGCACCATTTTTTGCCAAAATGAAAAACGGTCATATCTGAGCCAAAAATTGGTCTCAAAATCCATCAATCCATCCATCCATCCATCCATCCATTTTCTTCCGCTTATCCGGGGTCGGGTCGCGGGGGTAGCAGCCTAAGTAGGGAGGCCCAGACTTCCCTCTCCCCAGCCACTTGGAGCAGCTCCTCCGGGGGAATCCCAAGGCGTTCCCAGGCCAGCCGAGAAACATAGTCCCTCCAGCGTGTCCTGGGTCTTCCTCTGGGTCTCCTCCCAGTGGGACATGCCCGGAACACCTCACCAGGGAGGCGTCCAGGAGGCATCCTAACCAGATGCCCGAGCCACCTCAACTGGCTCCTCTCGATGTGGAGAAGCAGCGGCTCTACTCCGAGTCCCTCCCGGATGACTGAGCTTCTCACCCTATCTCTAAGGGAGAGTCCAGACACCCTGCGGAGAAAACTCATTTCAGCCGCTTGTATCAGAGATCTCGTTCTTTCGGTCACAACCCAAAGCTCATGACCATAGATGAGGGTGGGAACGTAGATCGATCGGTAAATTGAGAGCTTTGCCTTTCGACTCAGCTCTCTCTTCACCACGACAGACCGGTACAGCGCCCGCTTCACTGCGGACGCTGCACCTATCCGCCTATCGATCTCACGCTCCAGTTTTCCCTCATTCGTGAACAAGATCCCGAGATACTTAAACTCCTCCACTTGGGGCAGGACCTCCTCCCCGACCCGGAGAGGGCATGCTACCCTTTTCCGGCTCAAGACCATGGCCTCGGATTTGGAGGAACTGATCCTCATCCCGGCCGCATCACACTCGGCTGCAAACCGCTCCAGTGAAAGTTGTAAATCACGAACTGATGAAGCCAGTAGGACCACATCATCTGCAAAAAACAGAGAAGCGATTCTAAGGTCACCAAAACGGATCCTCTCAACACCTTGGCTGCGCCTAGAAATTCTGTCCATAAAAGTTATGAACAGAATCGGTGACAAAGGGCAACCTTGGCGGAGTCCAACTCTCACCGGAAACGAGCCTGACTTACTGCCGGCAATGCGGACCAAGCTCTGACACCGGTCGTACAGGGACCTAACAGCCCTTATCAAAGGGCCTGGTACCCCATACTCCCGGAGTACCCCCCACAGAACCCCCCGAGGGACGCGGTCGAATGCCTTCTCCAAGTCCACAAAGCACATGTAAACTGGTTGGGCAAACTCCCACGCACCCTCCAGGACCCTGCTGAGGGTGTAGAGCTGGTCCAGTGTTCCACGACCAGGACGAAAACCACACTGCTCCTCCTGAATCCGAGGTTCGACTATCCGACGGACCCTCCTCTCCAGAACCCCTGAATAGACCTTACCAGGGAGGCTTAAGAGTGTGATCCCCCTATAGTTGGAACACACCCTACGGTCCCCCTTTTTGAATAGGGGAACCACCACCCCAGTCTGCCAATCCAAGGGAACTGCCCCCGATGTCCACGCAATATTGCAGAGTCATGTAAGCCAACACAACCCCACAACATCCAGAGCCCTAAGGAACTCTGGCGAATCTCATTCACCCCCGGAGCCTTGCCACCGCGGAGCTTTTTAACCACCTCGGCGACCTCCAAGGACTCCAAAAAGGGCGGGTAGTCTGAGCTGCCGCCTGGTGCATAGGCACAAACAACAGTCAGAGCCCGTCCCCCCATACGCAGGTGAAGGGAGGCTACCCCCTCGCCCACCGGGGCAAACCCCAACGCACAGGCACCAAGATGGGGGGCAACCAGTACGCCCACTCCTGCTCGGCGCCTCTCACCAGGGACAACTCCAGAGTGGAAGAGTGTCCAACCCCTCTCAAGGAAACTGGTTCCAGAGCCAGAGCCATGCGTTGAGGTGAGTCCGACTATTTCTAGTCGGAACCTCTCAACCTCACACACTAGCTCAGGCTCCTTCCCCACCAGAGAGGTGACATTCCATGTCCCAATGGCCAGCTTCTGTAGCCGAGGATCAGACCGCCAGGGTCCCCGCCCTCGGCCACCACCCATCTCACATTGCACCCGACCCCTTTGGCCCCTCCCACAGGTGGTGAGCCCATGGGAAGTGGTCTCAAAATATGGGGGAAAATCCATAAAAAAGTCTCGCCTCTCTATAAGTAGATGGGCATGGAAATTAGGCAAAAAACTGCAACCTATAGTTCGGAAAATACGGTACTTTATGGAAAGAAAAAATATCGATATATATATCGTATATCGCAAATTTGTAAAAATATTGAGATATTAATTTTGGTACATATCGCCCAGCCCTATTTACTACCTTTTAATGCCTTATACAACCCTGCGGACACCTGCTTAAGGATCAGAGTGACAACTGCAGTTTTGAAAATAGTTGGTACAGTTCCTGAAGAAAGAGAAGAGTGAATAATGGCAGAAATGATTGAGAGAAGTGAAAAAAGGCAAGATTTTACCAGCGCTGTTGGGACAGGATCCATACCATACCATTTTATTTATAGAGCACTTAAAGAGGAACTAAACCCTGGTCTAAAAACGTGTTTACGGTAACCCCTATGGGTTGAACAGAGGGATTGCACCTTCATTTTCTTATTGGTCTAGGATTCTCACTCTGACATATTTTCTCACTCTGACATCACGGAAGTGGTTCAAGCAGAGCCAATCCCCTGCAGAGATGAGAAGGTCCTGCAGCATTCATACCTTATATGGAAGTGCCACATTTCACTCCTGACAAACGGTTTCTTTTTTCCTTTTTTTCCCATTTTCTTGAGCCTTAGGTTTTGGATGGAATGGGTGGAATAGATAAATTCATCTACATGTTTATCCTTTGTTGTTGCTTGGTGTATGTTGTTGGCTAGAGGTTTAATTTGTTTTAGGTTGTTGCTGGTGGAGGCGTGAACAAAAGCACAACTCTCCCTCCTCCCCTCCTTGTCTCTCAACACGCCCATTTTGAGGGTGATTTTGGATCTGCTTAGGGGAAGGAGTTACCGTCTCAACCTGGGTTTAGTTACTCTTTAAAACAGCGACAAGGCCAACCAAAGTGCTGTACAAACAAACAAACAAACAAGCAACTCATAGAGGCAACATACAAAATGAAGTAAAAAAACAAAAAACAGAATATACATAAAATCATCACAGATGATTATATGTCTGGCGGGCTTGGATTTCAGAACGAGTTTGGCCATTTCAGAGGCAGGAGAAAGCTGAACGACAGTTAAGGGCTGACTGAGGGGAAAAGGTTCAGAGGAGGGAGAAATAGGAGGGACAGGACAAAGTTGCTGATTAATTTTTCTGATTTTATCATTAAAAAGAACATGAGAGAATTACAGTGTTCATCTGAATAGAAGTGAGAGGGAAGAGAGTCAGGGGGATGTAAAGTATTGTTTAACAATGAAAACAGGATCTTAGTGTTACCTTTATTGGAGGAAATGAGGCCAGAGTAGAAAGTATATTTAGTTTGTGAGAGATGTACATGTCCTTATGGATGGTAAGACCAGATTTTTTCATAGAGTCGTTCCAGTTGACGACATCTGGCTTTGATGGACCGGAGTTCAGGAGTAAACCAGGGGGCAGAATGAGCAAAAGTAACAAATTGTGTTTTAACAGGAGCAAGGGAGTTGAGAATATGGGTTAGGTGGTTATTATATTCCATTTCTCTGACTGCTCTGTCTTTAATCATCTGACTCTTTTCTTGGTCCATGGACCGACTGTGGAACTCAAGAGACACAGCTGAGCTGTGCGAGTTTGTACCAGCAGTTAAGAGCAGGGGGAGACGCAGCCGAGCTGCACCCACACCGGCAGCCCAGAGTGGGGTGGGGGGAGGGAGAGATACATGAGCTGTGAGCTGTCTGTACCCGCAGTTTAGAACTGGATGGAGAGCACAGCTGAGCCGCTCGTTGTTTGTTTTTAGCTTATTAGCTAGCTAGTATTGCGCGCAGCTTATTAGCTTTACGCCAGTACTGACAGGTGGAGGGGGCGGGCTGCGCAGTTCTGTTCAGTAGTTCGGCACGCTCGATTCCGTTAACGAAAAGCCCCACTTGGATAAGGGGAAACACTGTCATGAAATTAGTATATCATGATATAATTTATTTTCCCGGGCAAACTTTTTTTTACCAGTATTATCATGAAGTATATATGGTCCAGCCCTACATGCACCTTCTGACCAGTTAGCAGAAGATCCACTCTCCACACTGTAACCATCCCTTTCATTTAAAAGGTTTGTGCATCCCAAAAACAAGTTTTATTGGCAGTAAGGTCCAAAAAACTATTTCCCTGGCAATGTTTTGTACCAACGTTTTAAAAAATACTGTACCAGTATATAGAAATAAAACAGATGTGGACACAGTTTGAAAACCATTGCACTAGATTTTTTTTTTAATTAATAATTTTTCTTTTTTTTTGTTTGTTTGCATGTCACAAAACTGTATAAATCTGAAACAGCACATAGAATAAGATAAAAGAATCATTAAATTCTGCGTTATCTGCCACACAAGTAAAAGGACCACCTACCAAGGTCTGGTTCTGTGGTTGAGGTCTGTGCGGTACCGGTAGATTTGCATGTCAGCACGGTGAGATCGATAACAGCTGATTGGCTAGCTGCTTTGCTGTGACACACACACCGACATGAGTTGGGAGTTTCTGTCTTCTTACAGTCACCTGAGGTTTTACCTGACGGACTCCTGTCTCCCATGGAACCACCTTGTTCCTGTAGTTTAGCTAAAAGGGTCATGAAAGACAAGTTACAATCAGTGAGGAAGATACAAGTCAATCAGAATCAGAATCGGTTTATTATTGCCATTGTCAAAGAATAAAATTCACTGACGAGGAACTTGCATTGGCATAAAGGTGCAATAAAAAGAAGGAAAAATAGAATAAAAACACATGTACACACCAACTAATGAACACAATGCAGTACAGCACAATATTCACAATAGTAACCAAAACAAATGGCAGTGACACATGGTGCTAGAAGATAAATGGAGTGATGATGTACAGCAGTGTTTTTCAACCTTTTTTGAGCCAAGGCACAGTGTTTTCATTGAAAAAATCCCGAGGCACACCACCAACCAAAATTGTAAACATAGATACACTGTATCCGCCTACATTACCACTACCGGTGTATGAATGTCTGAATGAATGGGTGGATGGCTGGTATTGTAAAGCGCTTTGGGGCTCCTCACAGGGGGCTGGAAAGCGCTATATAAATAAGCTCCATTTACCATTTACATTAAATATATAGTCATTCTTATCAAAGTGTCTTGAATAGGAATGAAATGAACACAAAAATGTATTTTTATCATGTTTTATATTTCTTATTTCAAAGTGCACTTAACATGAAATTGCACTTAACATGCCTTCAAATATACCTGAACAGTGCCACACCAATGTGGTCTTAAAATTAAAGAGGATGAAACTGCACTTAACATGCCTTCAAATATACCTGAACAGTGCCACACCAATGTGGTCTTAAAATTAAAGAGGATGAAATTGCACTTAACATGCCTTCAAATACACCTGAACAGTGCCACACCAATGTGGTCTTAAAATTAAAGAGGATGAAACTGCACTTAACATGCCTTCAAATACACCTGAACAGTGCCACACCAATGTGGTCTTAAAATTAAAGAGGATGAAACTGCACTTAACATGCCTTCAAATATACCTGAACAGTGCCACACCAATGTGGTCTTAAAATTAAAGAGGATGAAACTGCACTTAACATGCCTTCAAATACACCTGAACAGTGCCACACCAATGTGGTCTTAAAATTAAAGAGGATGAAACTGCACTTAACATGCCTTCAAATACACCTGAACAGTGCCACACCAATGTGGTCTTAAAATTAAAGAGGATGAAACTGCACTTAACATGCCTTCAAATACACCTGAACAGTGCCACACCAATGTGGTCTTAAAATTAAAGAGGATGAAATTGCACTTAACATGCCTTCAAATACACCTGAACAGTGCCACACCAATGTGGTCTTAAAATTAAAGAGGATGAAATTGCACTTAACATGCCTTCAAATACACCTGAACAGTGCCACACCAATGTGGTCTTAAAATTAAAGAGGATGAAATTGCACTTAACATGCCTTCAAATATACCTGAACAGTGCCACACCAATGTGGTCTTAAAATTAAAGAGGATGAAATTACACTTAAAGCTCCACTGACATGTTCTTTTAACTTTTCAAAAAATGGCACAACATATATAAATATTAAGATAGACCTCTGACCGTTTTTGCTAAAATAATGTTCAATGAATGAAATTTCCTCTCAAAATATTTTAAATTTAGCGCCGTTTTTTTAGACCATAAATCCGGATTTTCCGGTCACGTGTCAGCATTACCGATTTGACGTCACGTCCGATACTGAACTCTGCTCAAACCGTACATTGAATGGACAAAAATATAAACGCATCCGTCGAATTTAGCCAATTAAAACTACATTTTAGCGATTTGGCTTCAGTTTGGGGAAAAAAAAGTTATTTTGAGTGATGCACAACGAACGTGTTGCTTCTGTAAGAGTTATCACGATAGCTCTGCTGCCATCTGGTGCTCAATGTGAAACCTCCCTTGAAAAAAAAAAGCAAAACGGAGAATATAAACCTTTCCGTTCGTTGTGCATCACTCAAAATAACTTTTTTTTCCCCAAACTGAAGCCAAATCGCTAAAATGTAGTTTTAATTGGCTAAATTCGACGGATGCGTTTATATTTTTGTCCATTCAATGTACGGTTTGAGCAGAGTTCAGTATCGGACGTGACGTCAAATCGGTAATGCTGACACGTGACCGGAAAATCCGGATTTATGGTCTAAAAAAACGGCGCTAAATTTAAAATATTTTGAGAGGAAATTTCATTCATTGAACATTATTTTAGCAAAAACGGTCAGAGGTCTATCTTAATATTTATATATGTTGTGCCATTTTTTGAAAAGTTAAAAGAACATGTCAGTGGAGCTTTAACATGCCTTCAAATACACCTGAACAGTGCCACACCAATGTGGTCTTAAAATTAAAGAGGATGAAATTGCACTTAACATGCCTTCAAATACACCTGAACAGTGCCACACCAATGTGGTCTTAAAATTAAAGAGGATGAAATTGTACTTAACATGCCTTCAAATACACCTGAACAGTGCCACACCAATGTGGTCTTAAAATTAAAGAGGATGAAATTGCACTTAACATGCCTTCAAATACACCTGAACAGTGCCACACCAATGTGGTCTTAAAATTAAAGAGGATGAAATTGCACTTAACATGCCTTCAAATACACCTGAACAGTGCTACCATTCTCTCTACATTTTACTCACTTAGTGTGAAACCTGTGCCTGTTTGGATGAACACAAAGCTGATATTCTGGCAGGAATTGAAGAAAAACACACACAAAGCTCTTCCTCAACAGCTTTCAGTCTCTCTCTGCTTTTAGTTTTCATGGCAGTTAGGCTGGAGAAGCTCACTTTGCACAGATATGTTGTGGAAAATGGGAGCAATGTCAAAATAGCTAAAAGTAAATCCAAAAGAGATGTAAGCCTTACTGTACAGTCTCACGTTCACGGTTTCTGCCTTCTGATTTCCACTTGGGCCTTCATCTGGGTCCGTATTTTGTCCAGGGACCAGACCAGATTTAGTATTTTTTCTTTTGAAAAAGTTTTCCATCGCTGTTTGTTTGAGAAGATCCTCACTGTTTGTTTTGCTCACTGCTCACGTCACGTTCATGCGCCGCTACTTCTCTTGTTTTAATGTGCGACGCTATGCTCTATACTGCCGCCTATCGCGCGGTAAGGAAATTACACCAGTTAATAAACATTTCATAATTTACTAATTTTCACGGCACACCAGACGATCTCTCGCGGCACACTGGTTGAAAAACACTGATGTACAGTGTTAGGCCAGTGATACATGATAAGGCAGAGTTAAACAGTAACAGGATTATGTCAAGTACATGGCATAGGACAGGGGTCTGCAACCTGCAGCTCTTTAGTCTCTAGCTAGCTCTTTTGTTCCCCTCAGGGCTGCGTTCGTTAACCCCTTTTGTTCATTTTATATACAATGAGCCAAGATGGTGTAGTGGTTAGGGCGTTTGACTTGGGACCCGAAGGACGCGGGTTCGCGTCCCGGCCACTACACACCTTGGGGTGTCTATGAGTGCACACCTAATTCTCCAGCTCCCCGAGCGCCCTCTGGCTGCTCACTGCACCACCTGGGGTGGTTGGGTTAAATGCAGAGACGAATTTCGTCTGTGTATGGGAAACATACGCAGATGACAGACAAACACATTATTATTATTATGATGGTCACAACCAGTTCCCACAGCATCAAGGCTCCAGAATACTCGCACAGACCTTTTTCTGTGCGGACCCGACGCGCACTGTCCACAGAGATCGAGACTTCACACTCAAGCCTTCACCCTGAGTGACTGCAGACCAGCCCCGCAGGGAAGGGGCACCTTCGGGACAAATTGAGGTCACTGATTGGTCATTTGCTGACACGCCTACTGGATTGATTGACAGGTTCCCAAAAAAAAAAAAGAGAACTGGAAGCCCCAGCCACAGCGGTGTTCTATGTTTATATGTTGTTAAAAAAATAACCTGACGCTGCTCAATAATCCAGGTAAAAAAATCTAAAAAAGTTAATTCTGGTCCTCTGGACATTCAAAAAACAAAACGACAACAAAAAAAATTTGTAGAAATGTTTCGTCTTTCTTCCAAAAGACTTCTTCAGTCTGAGCTGCTGTATTCAGCTCAGTCTTATAAATAGCACCCTCTCACAGTGTTACACAACCAGTTTGCTGATGACAGCTGAAACCAGCTGCTCACATGATCAAGGAGGACCATCAGCCTAACGATGGATCGTTAGCACCCTGATGGTTGTTTGCTATTCACAGAGGGCTGAGTGATACTAGCAATAACAGCATTGTAGGAGGGGGACAGTTGAACCCGGAGGCCTCCACCTCTGTTTAATGATGGACGGTTTCTTTTCACAAAGATGGCCTCCTTTACTCCTCTCTCAAACCATCGTTCCTCTCTATCAAGGATGTGAACATCTTCATCCCTGAAAGAGTGACCTCTGACCTGGAGATGAGTGTAGACCACAGAGTCCTGACCTGATGATGTTGATCTTCTGTGCTGGTCCATCCTTTTGGCCAGTGGCTGTTTAGTTTCCCCGATGTAAGACTGATCACCCTCCTGACACTGAACAACATACACAATATTACTCTGTTTGTGCCGGGGGACTGGATCTTTGGGATGAACCAGTCTTTAATGTATTTTGGGGTTTAAAAGCCACTGGGACGTTGTGTTTAGAAAATAAACGTCTCAATGTCTCTGAAACTCCTGCAACATCTGGAATGACCACTGGTCTGGGTCTGGGTTCCTTCTTTTCACCTGATGGCTGCTGGAGTCCTGTTTGGGTTTCTTCTTTCAGGAAGGTCCAGTTAGGATATCCACATTTCTCTAGAGCCTGTTTTGTGTGTGATTTCTCTTCTGTCTGGCTCCTGAGTTAAGCCTGGTTTATACTCCTTGTCTTACGTCTTTTACCCCCGTTGAGTGAACCCAGCGCTGACGTAATTGCGTGTGTGTCACCGACCGCATTGAGTGTTTATACTTCTTTAAGACGTGGGGATAATCCCTCCCACTGCATATGTCACGCGCACTCCCACTGCATGTTTTATCAGGACAAACGGATTTAATATAATGATAGGCTCCATTACCTCCATTTGTGAGTCCGTTATACCATACCATACCATACCATACCAGCTTTATTTATAGAGCACTTTAAACACCTACAGGACCAAAGTGCTGTACACACAACAAAACAATCACAATCAGGTAATAAAATAATTAAAATAAATAAAAGTCACATAATAAAAGTTGTGGAATCATACAATCAGATAAAACAAGCGACTAAAATTATTAAAAGTCAACATCGCAGATGGTGTCATAGGCCAGGGAGAAGAGATGGGTTTTAAGAAGAGATTTAAAAACAGACAGGGAAGAGTCTGATGTTCAAGGGAAGGTTGTTCCACAGTTTAGGAGCTGCCACAGCAAAAGCACGGTCTCCTCTGAGCTTGCGTTTTGTCTTTGGGACACTCAGGAGCAGCTGATCACATGACCTGAGGGATCGAGAGGGTGCGTATGGCTGCAGCAACTCGGACAGATAGGGCGGGGCAAGACCATTTTGCGCTTTAAAAGCAAATAAAAGAACTTTAAAATGAATCCTGTAATGTACGGGCAGCCAGTGCAGGGAGGTTAAAACAGGAGTAATGTGGTCAAACTTTCGTGTGCCAGTTAAAAGTCGTGCAGCGGCGTTCTGTACCCTCTGAAGCTGAGAGATACAGGAATCACTGATTCCTATATAGAGTGCATTACAGTAGTCCAGCCGTGTGGTCACAAAGGCGTGAACTACTGTTTCAAAATTCTGCTTGGAAAGAATTGGCTTCACCTTAGCCAGCTGCCTCAGATGGAAAAAACTAGTTTTAACAACTGCTCTGATGTGGTTTTCTCATTTTAGTTATCATGAGTGTAGCCAGGATTCTATGAGGGGCGGATTGTTTAAGCAAACGTTGACCTTAAAATAGCAACACGCCTCGGTGGCTCACTGGAAAAGCATAGGGTTTCTGCTCCAAAGCATTTCTCGACTCGGGTTCGAATCTCACCTGGTAGAACTTATTTTACGTTTGTCTTTTATTGGATTTAAAAAAAAAGGAGTCTGTGTTAACTCCTTTTATTTTTTTTATCCAATAAAAGACAAACATAAAATAAGTTCTACCAGGTGAGATTCGAGCCCGAGTCGAGAAAAGGCTTGGAGCTCCAAACCGACGCTCTACCACTGAGCCAACGGGTATGTTGCTCTGTTGCTGTTCCACTTTTCCTTTTAACGGATCGCCCTTCAAAAAGACCTGGCTACGCCCATGTAAAACAAGCTGATTTGTAATCAGTTGTTAACTAAAATTTAACTCAGAAACACTAATATATATATATTCAGCTAACACATATTTTTTGGGGCGTTTCTGTAGTTATATTTTAATGAAATTCAGCTCGCGCTGAAAGGCGCAAACAATAAACGCCCACAAACTTTGAACCAATCACACGCTGCGAGCCGCAACCTCCGCGTCAAGGAGTTCTGCTTGGGGGCCATGTACAAGATGGCTGTCACCGGGGGATCGCAGCGGGAGTGCAGACAGAAGTTGCGCAACCTTTTTTCACTCAACGGGGGTAAAAGACATGAGACAAGAAGTATAAACCAGGCTTTAGTGGGGACGCTGTCTGCTCTGTGATACAGAGTCCTGATGACTCCTAACTTGTGCTCCAGAGGGTGATGGGAGTCAAACTGTAAATACTGGTCTGTGTGTGTGGGTTTGCGGTACACCTCAGTTTGCAAATGTCCTCTATCAGAAACTGAGACCTCACAGTCCAAGAAAGCCAACCTGCCATTTCTTACATCTTCTCGTGTGAACTTGATATATTTATCCACAGAGTTTATGTGATCAGTGAAATGTTGGACTTCCTGAGATTTAATTTTAACCCAGGTGTCGTCAACATACCTGAACCAATGACTTGGTGGTCTCCCTGAAAAGACTTAACTTAACATTTTTTTTAGATTTTTCTACCTGGATTATTGAGCATGCATCAGGATAGTGTTCTTGTACCGTAAACACCGGTGTATAATACACACTTTTATTGCTCATTTGAATGTCCTGCGTATTATACACCGAAGCGTATTATCTACAGATTTTTTCCCATATTTTTAGACCCATTTTTGGCTCTGATTCGCTGTTTTTCATTTTGGCCTAAAAATGGTGCAGTACCAGTTTCAGCCGCTATGGGCGCTAATGCACCCTGTAGTCTGTACATTCACTGTTTACATTTATTACTACTGTTTACATTTATTACTACTGTTTACATTTACACTACTTTTATATCTACACTACTGCTGATACATATACAGTATTCTCTGACCAGCCTTATTTAAGGATGCCCAATGTGCCTTACTGCATATGCCACTTTGCCTCTATACCAACATCAACTACTACCTCATACATATACTGTGTACATTAACTCATATGCTGCTGTGCCACTCTTTGCAAATGTCAATGCTAGAACCTTCAGTTTATTTTATAGATATACTTTTTATACTTTTTTTATACTACTATGCAAAAACTCAGGACAGTATTACACTTTTATTATTTCATTTTATGCTTATGTTCATTAAATATTTAGTGTTTTAGTGTTGGTGTAAATTTTCATACTTTTATACTACTATGCAAAAACTCAGGACAGTGTTACACTTTTACTATTTTATGCTTATGTTTATTAAATGTTTTAGTGTTTGGTGTTTAGAGGGTTACTGTTGCACCGAGGGACTGAGAGAAACGCAATTTCCATCCTGTGTATGTCGTGTACATATTGCAGTTCTGACAATAAAGTTGACTTTGACTTTGACTTGACTTTGAGTCTGTTTACCTGCAGACTGTACCTGGAGGTGTATCCTGGCGCCATCTAGTGGCCATAAAAAAGACTGTCACGGCAGCGCGTATTATACACCGAAGCGTATTATCTACCGATTTTTCTGATTTATTTCCAAATATTGGCCAAAGCGTATTATACACCGGAGCGTATTATACACCGGTGTTTACGGTAGTTGTTGTACAACTACCAGTTTAAACTTTTTACAAATAAAAGTTTATTTTACTTTCAAAAATTATTTTATTATTTTATTTATTTATTAATTATTTTACTTTCAAAAATTTCAAAAATTTAAATTTTTTTATTTTACTTTATTCTTTTATTATTTACTTTATTCTATATTTAACTATTATTACTTATAATATTACTTATAATATTTACTTTATTCTTTAATCAGTTTGATAAAAAGATTAATCTGAGACTTTTGGAGTAGGGGAGTAGCGAGAGAATGGCGGGGCTCAGATTGGCAGTAAGAAGTGGGGTATTTGAGAAAAATAGGTTGGGAACAACTTGGTTAGAGCAGTCGTCCTCTAGGGGTGCAACGGTACGCTAAAATCACATTTCGGTTTGGTTCAGTTTCAAGGAGGGCTCGGTTCGGTTAATTTTCGGTACAAAAAAAGATAAAATAAAAACTTACAAAACGTTTATTTTGAAAATACACCAAGTAAACAATACATTTGTATAAAAATAAATAAAAGTGACCCATTTGGATGATATTTTAATTAAACAGCACTCTTTACAATAAATTAACTATACATTACTAACAATAATAAAAATCTTAATAAATACAATAACAGTCAGAACCAGAACAATAAGCAGCAACAGACCGTTTACAATCTAACTAATCAAGTTTAAAGTTTTTGTCCAAAAAGACCCACTTGTCCACATTTTCTGTCAAAAGCACAGATCTAGTTGCAGTGAATATCTCCAGAGGTGTAGAAAATAATCTCAATAACAACAGGTGGCAGAAATAAAGAGGTAGCATTTAGCTAATTTTGCAGTGTGGCTGTATTTGGCCTCATTACTCACAACCTCTTCCTGGACCTGCTCCCACCTGTCCCTGGAAAAGTTCAGAGTTCAGTCATCACAGACTTCTTAGCTGCAGGTGATCTCTGGTGAATTTCCCTGAACAGGTAGAAGACTAAGCTGCTATCTCTGTCCCAGACTGGAAATAAAACACAAAGTAAAAAAAAAAGAGTTAGTAAGATTATAAGTTTAAATTTAAAAAAGGTAATTAGACAATAATAATAAAAGAACAATACCTCTTCTTGAACAGTCGTTATGAGGTGGTTGAATCTCTCAGTCATCATCATCATCATCATCATCATCATCATCATCATCATCATCATCATCATCATCATCATCATCATCATCATCATCATCATCATCGTCATCATCAGGGCTTTAATCTAGTCTAGGGCTTGTTGACAATATCAGTTTTAGCTGTTTTAGGTCTTCCAGCTGTTTGTAATATGCTCAATTTCCTTTTTCCAGCCACTTTTGCTACTTGTCCAAACTTTTTGGGGATTTGTTGACACTGTGAAATTTTGAATCAACACATTTTTCCTTTAAAATGTTACATTTACTCAGATTAAACTTTTGATCTGTCATCTATGTTCTATTACGTATAAAATATTGACATTTGCCATCTCCACATCATTGCATTCAGTTTTTATTCACAATTTGTTTAGTGTCCCAACTTTTTGGAAT